>PVIC010005870.1:0-56205 GCA_004025085.1 Thryonomys swinderianus
AGGAAGGAAGGAAGGAAGGAAGGAAGGAAGGAAGGAAGGAAGGAAGGAAGGAAGGAAGGAAGGAAGGAAGGGAGGGAGGGGAGAAAAGGAAGAGGAAGGGAGGGACTGTAGGAGGGAGGGAAGGATCAAGGAAGGAAGGAAGGAATTCATGACCACCAAACCAGCACTTCTTTCATATAAGAAACTCATAATAGTAAGAGAAAAATTAAAAACAGATGATAGAAAAAGGGAGAAAAATCTTTTACAAAGGGGAAAATGACCAAGGGATGAAGGAAGGGGTGTTGCAAGGAAGGGAAAAATTTGAAAAAAAAATTAAGATTTGTCTTGTACCAACTTTCCATGAGAAATATAGTCATTCATATACAGCAGACATATATAATGCAAAAATTAAAACTGAGTAAGGAAGCCTGTTACCCGCAGAGAATCTTCAAAGAACACTAAAAGTGACAAAAATGGATCAGTGACCATCAATACGTGTAGCAGAGATCTGAAACACGATCGGGGTAAATCCGTCTCCCAGACGGCAGAACGACAAGCACATTATGTCTGGCATGTCAGAACGTCTGTGCTCTAGAATCCCCAGCCGAAGTCCCCAAAGCCACACTGATTGGACCAGATTAAGTCATCTGTTTACTCTTAAACCAATCACAGCGGGCAAGAGCGTGGAATGTGCCCACTGGCTTACTCTAAGTCATGGGCTGATACCAGAGATAGAATCGTCTGTTTCAGACTCTTACAGTTTTCCAACCTTGGGGACGGGATGAGGTAACATTAATAGATGCCAGATAACCGACCTCCAGATGTCCGGCAGACAGTGGATCCTCAGGCAAGTCATGTGACCCAAGTGTCAGTTACAGGCCAGACACCAAGATGTCCACAGATGCGGAAGCTCAGACAAGCCCCACGGCAAGCACAGGACGGAGCTGCTCCGAGTACCTCCATTCTCTCCCAGGATGCCCAGAGAAAATAAACACCTTAGTCAAGCTGGAGCACTGGGGTGGGGGTGGGCGTCCTGAGATGACACTAGTTACAAAGACGAAGGTTGGAGACAGAACCGAAGAAGAGACCGAAGGAGCCTGAGCTGATGAGAGACAGCTGCCACCAGCCCAGACCTGGACGGAGAGCGGAGAGCGGCGTGGAGACCCCTGTGTCACCGCAGGGAGCTGGGCTCACCCAGCGCACAGTCGGCCCGAGGCGACTTCCCAGCAGGGAAAGTCGGGAGCCGGACACTGAGGCCGCCTCTGCTCCCCCGTCGGCCGTGCGCACGGAGCAGGGAGCAGAGTGTGCGGCTGCAGCTGCCGGCCTCGGCCAGGACCGCGCGCGGTGTAGAAGTCAGGGCTCCGGGCGGGGCCGGCCAGAGGTGCGCTGGGTCGGCAGAGGACGAGACCTGAGAGGCGGAGGGTCCGGATCAGACGCGCCCATCGGCGCTCTGCCCACCCTCTCCGAGCCGGCGGCACAGCCAGCGGAGCTCCTGATAGACAGCACAGTCTTCAAGGAAGCGCTTTTCCTCCTTCAGCTCAGTTTCCACCGACAGAGGAACTACTGATGAAATCAGCGTCCAGGCCTTCACTAGAAGGACACTCCCCGCAGCGAGGTACCGGGGCCCCAGCCCCAGGAGTTAACCCGCGTCTCAAGCCCACACGGCCTCACGGCACCCCGGGAACACACCGTGGAGGAAAACGGCAGCCTGCTCCTCCTGTCTGCCTTTTTAAACTAACGTGAATTGCTGGCTGTACCGTGAAAATAAATCAAAATGTGAGAGTCTGTGAACAGTTTCCATTCAAGGTGCCACTGACTAGTCACACATCGCACACGGTAGCTAAGTCTACCGGTGAATGACAGTGCGGCGTATTCCAGCCAGCAGGGCCCGCAGACCCCTCTCCCCGAGAAACTCAGTGTTTCCTGGCTTCCCCTTCCCGATTCATGCCTGCCTCGCTCTTGTCAGAAAGGTGGGCGGCAGGTACTATTTATCACTCGAGTGTCACTAGTGGGCTCAGAAGGGTGACATGATTTAACTATTGTCAAACGAATCTTCCTAACAGCTAGCACCGTTTGACACATTCCTTTCAGCAAACCCAACAGGCTGCCGGTCCGTACCTTGAATGTGTCACAATAATTTGCAAACGATCCCTGTCCCATTTGATAGACTTGGGTGAGTCACCTGGGAAAGTCTCTAGGGCGGGTTCTCAGACAGAGAGAATGACAGAAAACCGGTGTGGAAGGGGCTTCCTGCCCAGGGGAGAAGCTCCTAATTCCCCACGATATGGCCACGTTCAGAGCCCCGGCTGTGGGCAGGGCACCGCCACGAAGCCCTGATTCACGCCATCTCCCTTACACTTCCCAAGCACCTCCGAGGGCCTCCCGCCTTACCGTCTTATAACGCGGGGTCTGAGCCCAGGATCGGGGTCTAGAGGCGGGGCTCGGTGGCGCTCCCCTGAACGCTCTGCTCCCGTGAGAGGGTTAGTAACGGCCACGAGAGGACCCGCACTTTTCTCTCGCACCGGACCCTGCAGGTGACACGGTCCTACCCGGAGGCATCGAGTCTGCACGCGCCCCCGTGGTGCGGAGGGCGGCGCCCTGGGAGGGGTCTCAGCCGGACGGGGGGCTCCAGTGCCCGCGCTCAGGGCCGGGAAGGAACCGACCTCTGAGGGCGAGCGTGCGAGGGCGACGGGCGAGACAAAGCTAAGAAAACGGGGCAGGGCGCCGCTTTGCAAAGGCTGCTCCTGGCGGGAGAAAGGGCACCTGCGGCCGGTGCTGGGGCCCGTCAGCAGGGCAGGACCCTGGAGCGCCCCGGGCCGGGCTCCAGGGAGCGCGGGCGGGACGCGAGAGCCGAGGCGGGCGCGAGGCTGCGCGAAGGCCGGACGAACCTCGGCTCGCGCCCGCCTGGTGGGCCCGGCGCGCGGACACCGGGAGCAGAGCGGGAGGGTCGCCAGAGCGCGGTCCGCGCAGTCTAGAGCGGCCGGCGCCGCCGCCCCGGGAGGCAGGAGCGCGACAGCAGCCGCTCAGCTTCGCGCGGACGGCGGCGAGAGGCACCGGCGCGGCGGCCCCACGGGGCCCACGCAACCCGACGCGCGCTGCGTGCGTAGTCACACGTCCCCACGGGTGCGCGTGCGCCTGAGGCCCCGGGAGCCCTCACGTAACCGGGCTTCATTTCAGAGGTGTGCACAGGAATATAGGTACACATATAGTTTCAATTTTAAAGAAAATGTTGAAAGGAGAGAATAGGTACATACAAATATATGTACATACAAATACATCCCAAGTTTAGACCCAAGATATGTACATACAAATACATCCCAAGTTTAGACTCTGTATGTTCCTCCTAACAATGTGCAACCAGAAAAACATTTTCAAAAAGGATGTTGAGACCAACTGAAAATTGGAAACTCTCATCCAAAAGTCCACCGTCTCACATTTGGTGTCCCCCCGCTTGCTTCTAATTGCTTTTAAAGAAATTTTTTAAAAAAATTTTTTCAAGAAATTGAAATGTTAGACATTTAAAGAAATATTTGTGCTGGGCACAGTGACAAATGCCTGTCATCCCAACTATCCGGGAAGGCTGAGGCAAGAGGGTCACAAGTTTGAGCCCAGCTTAGGCAGCTTAAAGACCCTCAAAATAAAAGGCTTTAAAAGGGCTGGAGTATATAGCTCGGTGCAATCCCCTGTGCCTGAGCGAATGAATAAATAATAAAATTAAAAGGGCTAGGGACATATCTCAGGGATAAAGCAACACTGGTTTGACCTCCAATAACATCCCTCCCCTAAAAGAAAAAGGAAAACATACCTGTATTTTCTAGACCCAATAGATGACTTATTACTCAGCAAACTTTGCAATAAAAGCACTGACTTATAAAGCTGGCTCTTCACACAGAATCATTCCTGAAATCCTGGCAATACTCTGGCAAGAGGACTTAGTTTTTATTGGCCTCCAGTTCACAGATGAAGAAACCAAGCCACACAGAACAGTTACCAATACGAATAACTTAATCACAAGTGCACATAGTCATTGAGCGCTAGTGTCAGCATCAGAGTGAACGTCTTGGCAGTCCGGGTTGGAGACCATGTTCTGAATGAAGAAGTTGCAGAGTGGGCTGGTAGACAATTCCAGTCTTCACCTAGCTCTATAAATAAAGTTTTGTTGGAACACACCACACTCACTCATCTGCATATGGCTCGTGGCATCCCTTTGCTACAACAGCAGAGTTGATTAGCTGTGACACGATCACATCACTTGAGAAGTTTAAAATATTTACTACATGGTCCTTTCTAGAAAAACGTCACTGCCCTGCGCTCTAAGCCGCCATCCTCTACCCCATGTACAACATGCCAGTCACCGTTCCAGGCATCAAGGAGCTGGCAGCAGACAAAGCCAATGAGGTTCCTGCCCACGGTGCTGTGACTACACGGTATGACAGGTTCCACCAGATTTCTTGTATGCGAGTGGGAAGGAGGAAACGTTCTGCTGCTAAAAATTTTAGGATTTGGGCCGGAGGGTTAGCTCAGTGGTTCCGGCGCCTGCCTCGCAGGCGCAAGGACCTGAGTTCGATCCCCGGTAACCACATAGAATGCTGGGCGTGGAGACACTCCCACCAACAATCAACACCGCATACCACAGTGCCGGACGTGGTGGCTCACGCCTGTCATCCCAGCACTCGGGAGGCAGAGACAGGAGGATTGCTGAGTTCGCGGCGGCTTGCCTGGGCTCCATAGTGAGCTCAGGGCCAGCCTGAACTACAAAGAGAGACCCTGTCTCAAAAAGCAAAAAAAAAAAAAAAATTTTAGGATTTAAAATGGAGATGATTCCTTTCACTTCATTCCTTTGTTTAAAAACAATCCAGTGGGAGCACATACTTGGTTGTCTCAAAATTTCTTTGGAAGAGAAATGGATGATTCTAGAAGCTTTTGTCACAGGCAAGAACAAAGAGCATGGATGGCCCTGATCCAGCCGGGTAATTCTTATGTATAAAGTACACCTGCCGATTAGAATTGTACAGCTGGCTTGCTCTTGACAAGTATGCCGATGAAAGGATGATGGATAGAAACAAAGATTGCTAAAATTGATAAAACGTGTGTAATAATCAAATCTGAGCTTGCAACTAAAAAGGAAACGAATACCATAGGAATCTATTCCTGAATCATATCTCTACCTGCAATATTTATATTTCTCCCACACCCTCACTCATCTCTATTAAGAGTTTGTGGTTGTCAACATTGCCATGGCAACAGTGTTTGAGGGGCTGCAGAATGATGTACCACAGCCTGCCTCATAGCTGATATTCATAAATAATGCTCATTTGGACTAAATATATAAGGCACAAACTCTTGATGTAAACAGCAACCTATACTAAAAGACTTACCTTTTTTCCTATTTCTAAAAAAACAAGTTATCAGGTAATTTAAAAATTCATTGTATTCTTAATAGGAGCTGAATCCTAGTAAGATTTCACATTCATAATCAAAACATGGTGAAAGTGTAGCAATAAAGACCGGCTTGCTGATCATATTATCATAATTGTTGATTGAGTGATAGATGACATTAAGAGTCTAAACACAGATTTTCTTCTCTTTTTAAAAATTCACTTTTAATTCTAACTTGTGGCCTTGTCTCATGAATTTTGAAGCCACTAATTTAGAATTTGTGATTCAAATCCAATCAAAACATATTGAATGCAGGTGCCTTTGCATACATCTTTCATTTAATTCTCTTAGCTACACAACCGCACTAGGAAGTAGATGTTATCACATCTATTTTGCAACTGAGTAAAGAGAAACTCACAGGGGTTAAGTAATTTGCCCAAGGTCACCTGATAAGAAAAGGGCACAGCCAAGAGTCAGATACTAGTATGCTTTTGAGATTTTTCTTTTTCTTTTTGCTTTTGAGAGTCTTAACTCAAACTGCTATCTACTGTTGTCGAGCAGTATTGCCTTCATAGACTGTTGATTATATATAGTATGAGATGAAGCAATTATTTTCAGATATCCCAAGCTCTTCAAAATAAAACCTCTGAACTCACATTCCTACATTACAAATACATTTCTAAAGTAGTCCAGAGTTACGTTTTCCAGAAAATACTTGGCTTGCACTTACACTTACCTGGTAACATTGAAAGAACGTGCTGCATAGCCCCCCACACACACATTCCACCCTTCCCATCCTATTCTCTGCTCAGCACAGGCTTACTGAACAAGACCTCTTGCCCTCTGCTTCCTAACAAGTTCAGATAACATACAGCACTGAGGAGGGCAGCCACTCACTCGGTCCCTGGCTGCATCCCTGAGAGCTGGCACTGGACATGTTTCTCTAACATAAACACCAAGCGCCCGCCCAACTAATTCTAAAGCTAGTGTTCTCACCGAAGCAAAAGCTCCCTCTTCCTGTGCCTTCAGGACTAGGGGGCGCTAACACTTCCAACGGCCGCCAATCCTGCTTCCTTGCTAAGTTTCTTTTAACCCTCTGCTCACCTTTATCAATAATTGCTTCACTGAGTTCTCTCCAATCTAAGCTCTCAAAGTGAAAGCTTAGATCAATGCTTGGAGACTTTTTGTCTTTTTACCTTTTCAAAAAATTCTATGTTGATAAATTAATGATAGCTTTCTTGCATCACTGGGACACATACTCAATGCCCATGTTAGTGGAAGAGAGGTTTATTTGGTTTACTGTTTTAGAAGGTTTAACTCATGTCTGGCTGGCTCCAAGGAGGAAATGGCACAACAGAAGGGAATGGTAGGAGTAAGATGTTCAACTCATGATAGCCAGGAAGGAGAAAGAGACAATAATGGGTCCTTCCAGCTCAGCCCTCCAAGGCCTTACCCCTCCATCTCAGCCCCATAGTCAGCTATGAACTCAGCAATGGACCAGTTCACTGTTGGGTATACTTCCCTCATGGTTCAATTGCCACCTCGGAATACATGAGACTTTGGGGGAATATTTTAGATCTAAGTCATAATATCTCTCCCCTGACTCCCAAAAGGCTTATGTGCACCTCCTTGTGGAAAAACCTGTCTGTAAGAGCCACCAAACTCCTAACAGCTCCAGTATAGTTCAAGTCTAGTACAAAGTCTCTTTTGAGACTCAAGGCAAACTCCTGGCTGTGACCCCATAAAAATCAACAGGAAAGTTATATACTTCCGATATACAATGACACAGGGTAAACATTTTCATTCCAAACGGGAGGAATAGGGGAATAGAAAATAATCAGACCAAACAAGATTGAAAATCAGCAAAGCAAGCATTAAATTCTGTAGCTCTATATCTAGGACTCTGGGCAGATGTAAGCTCCCAAGGGCTGTGGCTGCCCTCACCTACAACCTGGCCCATTGCAGCACACATGGCCTCTGTCATGGCCTGAATGTGCTCACTGCCTGTTGCCTCCTTCAGTCTGCATTCCATGTTACTGGCACCCCTAACTTTTAGGTTCCCCACTGGACTCCAACCAATAGATTCTAGGCTCTTGGAATATAGGAAACAAAGAAGAGCAAATGTAGATCCATAGTCAAAGAAAAGGCAGCTACATGTATCGAAAATGATGAGACGTCATGCTGAGGGCAGGTCCATGTTTTGAGAAGCAAAAAAGTAGCACAAATAGAAAAGTGGTGTTTGGACTACAGGGAATAAAAAGCAGCACAGATGAACACCGCTTTCAGAATTTAAAAGAAGTGCACCCCACCCTGGATGTCTCTGACCAGGGTCTGGGTGAGAATGACAGAAATGACTGACAAGGTGCTGGGTCATCTTCAGGGGCTTCCAATATGCATATCCCTTCTCGTGTTCATTCTGATTAAATTACATACATGAGATGAGTCCAAATGTATAGACCTATAATGAGGTTTGAGTGGGCAAAAGGTTACAAAATGATAGGCAATGATATCTACTAAACATGTGCCCTGGCCTGGAGCCAGAGATTTGCTGACCTTTGTTCTTTTATTTCTGCTTCTCTGAAGACAAGGGAAAGGAGAAATGGCGCTGGAGGGTTGCTCCCATTCAGGTTTGTGGTGGAGGAAATGGTCTTCCACCCCAGCTGCTACCTGGATAACTTCAGTTTTTTGAGAAACCTACCTAGTTTGTGATAATTGCTAAATTAACTTATACTCTCATCAGTGATATATAAGGGTTTCTTTTCTCCCTATCTTTACCAACTCCTGTTATATCTAATCTTTCTATAACAGCTACTTGAATGCGTGTGAGGTCATACATCATTGTGGTTTTAATTTGCAAAATCCTTCCCTCCCTTACTTGAGTTCTTGCGTATTTTGTCTCAGCAACAGAAAGAAGAACTAAGACCGTCCAGACCAATGACAGCCACGTTTTCGAGCTTTCAGTGGTAACGAACAGCTGACGACAGCACACATGCCACAGATCTGCCACTGCTGGTCTAGACGACGTTCTGTTGATTTTATTTTCTTAAAAACCCAACTCAATTTTGCTGATCTGTTCTGTTATTCTTCTAGTCTCTTTTCCCTCTATTTCTTTTTGGATCTTTGGTGAAGCAACAGAAAATAAGTCAAACCAGTCCAAGAGAAAGGAAAATACACTCGAGGGTTCTGGAGGTAAAGTGTTTCTTACAGGCTGAGTCTAACCTGGAATTGCTTCTGAAGCAGTCAGTGCCCCACACGAAAAGCAAGGGTCCCTTCCATGAGCTAGCTATAGATATGAGGCCCTTAGCTTACTTACTCCGTATTTAGGCACAAAGAGCATAGAATTACATAATTGAGTAAGGGGCTACATAAGAGGTGGAAGGTACAGCATCAGGGTCTTATTACACCGATTTTCTATTCAAAGCAATACAGGTTAATTGGTCAGAAGGTTACACTAACCTCATATTTCAACAGCCTCATTTTCATACAGTGCTTCTACAGTCAGACACTGCTGTGTTATCTACAGAAGCCGGGCTATAAAAAAGAGGAGAGAAGTGGGGAGCTGCCCTCCTGTCTGCGAGTTAACAGAAGAAGCTATTTCCCAGTTCAGTGGGACTTGGTTTGTTCTAATTTTCTATTTCCTTGACATTATAACATTCAGTTGTTTGTGATCTTTTTTGCTGTGGGTGCTAACTGCTATAAACTTTTCTTTTACAATTGCTTTGCTGCATTGCTCAGTATTTGAGATGTTGTGTTCCCATTTTCATTTACCTTAAAATTTCTTTCATGTCTCCTTTGATTCCTTCATTGACTCAGGGGTCATTCCAAGCCATGTTGCTTAATTTCCACGTATTTGCAAATTTCCTAAAATTGCTCCAATTGTTGATGTCTAGTTTCTCATCATTATAGTTGGAAAAAATAACTGGTAAGGTTTCCATCTTGATTAAATTTATTTCTTGTGTAACATATCCTGGAGAATGTGCTGTATGTACTTAAGAATGTGTAATCTTTTTTTTTTTTTTGAGACAGGGTCTCACTTTGTAGTTCAGGCTGGCCCTGAGCTCACTATGGTGCCCAGGCAAGCCTGGAACTCAGCAGTCCTCCTGTCCCTGCCTCCTGAGTGCTGGGATTACAAGCGTGAGCCACCACGTCCAGCATTGCAGTATGCGGTGTTGATTGTTGGTGGGCGTGAGTCTCCACCCCCAGCATTATATGTGGTTACCCGGGATCGAACTCAGGACCCTGCGCTTGGAAGGCACGTGCCAGAACCTCTGAGCTAACCCTCCGGCCCAGAATGTGTAATCTTTTGCAATGTTCTTTACATGTGTGTTAGTCTATTTGGCCTAAACCTTGTTTAAATAGAATGTTTCTTTACTAATTCTGTGTCCAGGTAATCTATGCAATACTGAAAGTGGTGTATTAATTTCTTTTTTTGGACTAAGCTTGTTTTTCAGTGAAATAAAATGTGCTATAATATTAAGAGAAATGTATGGCTTAGCAAATGAGAACTTTTCTGTCACTGCACAGATCTTCCTTTCTTTAGGGTCCATTGTTGGAATGCTGTTAGTTTCTTTTGGGGGTGTCAGGATTTCTTTAATATTTGCAATTCTCGTATCTGCTTATCACTAGCTAAACATTTGTGGAGACAGAACCATTTTCTGGCTTTTACTGGCGCTCTTTGGCACAGGGCTTCGCTAGGGCTATATTTTGGATTGTGAATGTTTCCCAGGGTCTGATACGCTAAAGGCTTCATCTGCAGGGTGATGCTAGTGAAAAGCGGTTGACCCTCTGGGCAGTGGATCGAGTAGAGGGTCCCTCGGTCGCCAGGAAAAGGGGTTTGAGGCCAGTTTAAATGACATAGCAAGATTCTGTCTCAAAAACTAAAAACAAAAAACAAAAGGTCATGGTCTCATCACTGGAACACAGTACTCACACTCTACACCCATAATTTAAAGGAGGAGAGGTTTGTTTTGGCTTCTGTTTTTAGTCCACCATTTACAGCTGCCACGGGGGCCTTAGTGGAGGCAAAACCGCTCACACTCTGGCAGCGAGAAAGCAGAGACAAAGACAAGAACAAAGAGGGAGAGACAGGGTCTTACTTTCCTAGTTGCTGAGACAAAATACTCAACATCCAAAGTTAAAGGAGAACGAGCTCATGTAGCTCATGGTTTGTAGGGGTTCAGTCCCTAATCGACTGGCTCTGAAACACAGCGGGACATACCACATGGACCACAGTTCACAGAGGACCAAAGGTAGCAAAGCAGCAAAAGGAGCCTAACAGCATCTTTCTGCCCCTTTTTATTTGCTCTAGACTGTGTGGGACACGCAGCACTCACACCCTTAATCCTAGCACCCTCGGTTCGAGTACTGCACTTGAATCAATTCTAGCACCACACACTCCAGAGCCGGCCACTCCGAAAAAGCCCTGTAATGGGGTGAGGCACTGAGGGGACGTCTGGGCCTGAGTCATAACAGGAAGCGCCCGGGGCACATCCCCAGTGACTCCTCTCCTCCAACCAGGCCCCATCTCTTACCGTCACATCTAGCAACAGTGTCCCCCAAGGCCTTGGAGTGAGCCCAGGAGGCTTCGGAGGAGAAATCTGGACACAAACCACAACAGACAGACAGACAGACCCCATACATCTGTTCGTGTAACTCCTGTACTACCTTTCCAACCCCCAGCCTTCTGACAACCCCAGATATTACAGCGTTTCCTTCCAGAATCTTCTTTTTGTGGCTCTGTGATATGTGGTGGCCTTGGTTAAAGCACAGCCTACAAATGATTTCCATTTACTGAATCACTTAGGTGATCTCGACTGAAATTTCCCCTTCCCCTTTAGAGGGATATATCAGCTGTCAGTCACATGCTTATAATCCCAGCACTGAGGAGGCTGAGGCAGGAGGATCACTATGATTTTGAGGCAAGCCTGAACTACATAGCAAGATGCTCTCTCAAAAATCAAATATAAAAAAATTAAAAGTTGAAAAAATAAAAAGAACCTGGGCCAGAGATTTAGCTCAGTGGTTCCGGCGCCTGCCTCGCAAGCGCAAGGTTCTGAGTTCAATCCCAGTAACCACATACAGTGCTGGGCGTGGTGACTCACGCCCACCAACCATCAGTACCACATACCACAGCACTCGGGAGGCAGAGACAGGAGGATTGCTGAGTTTGAGGCTTGCCTGGGCTACATAGTGAGCTCAGGGCCAGCCTGAACTACAAAGCAAGACCCTGTCTCAAAAACAATCAAAAATAAAAAGAGCCTTATAGGTGCTGGGTGTGACTCAGTGGTGAGTGACTGACCAGCAGGCATGTAGCCCTGGGTTCCAGTCCTTGCACTGGAAAGAAAATGTTGTTTGGGACATGGGAAACCTAGTACTACTACAAACAAGTCTCAAGGGTAGATAAGTCCACAAAGAAGGTCAACAGGCTTCCAGAGGCTATTTCCCCTGAACTCGTGATATTGACAGGGTAGGAAACCACGTGAGATTTCGGGTACACTGGAAAGGTCTGGGGCGTAACTTCAGTCAGCAGAATCTGTGAAGTTACCAAGAAAGAGCCACAAAACGAGAAAAAGTACTTCACAGGAATCCCTTTTAATAAATAATTACTATGTTCATCAAAATTCTTAGCCTTTTATTGTAAACTTATTTCTAAATAAGTTTAACTAACTTGGAAACTTATTTCTAAAACTAAGAGGAAAAAAAAATCACCATTTCCATAAAAACATCTCCTAACAGTTGGAGAATTAGTTCCATACTGTATGAAGGAATTTAGACACAATACCTGTAAGTTGTGTATACTCCTCGAGACTGGAACTTGTCTGATAGACAAGTTTCTTCTAATTAGCAGAGCAGACTATCGCTGACCATCCAAGTACCGAGTACAAGAAATTATCCTTCAATTGTCACTTAAAACGAAGATCCAGAAGAGCTGAGTGGTGGGGCGGGGGCGGGGGGCACAGCGCGTGCACTTTATGAATAAGGCACAGATACGGCCAGCACAGCACTGGAGAGAGTCGGGGATGACAGAAGTCAATTCAAGTCTTAAGGCAGCTTTTGAGATACAGAATATTAATTAGCAAAAGTAACCACAGAATACTGCCATAACCGACACACATTTGAAATTTTGTTTGTAGTTCAAGAAGCCATTTTTTAAAGAGCACTTGAGAGACTGAAAGGATACATCTGGAAAAGAAGGCAATTAAAATGATTCAGAGCTGGAAGTCCCTGGGTCAGCGTGGCATGTAGGGTACAATAGGAGCCGGAGGTCAGCGCAGCTCTCCAGGAAGACTGCAAGGGTCCCGGCTTCCATCAAACTCTGCAGGTTCTTTGTTTCTTCCTCTTTGCAAAGGCCACTTTGAAAATATAAATGTAAGTGAGGCGGTCACAAGTATGTAGTGTTGCAAATGATTATGAATGGACTCCCTCAAGCATAAGGGAAGGAAAGCCCATTTCTGCTCTGGTTAAGCAAATCATATTTGCCTACAATAGGATTAGAGATGTCACAGGCTGGAGAGCTTGGCTCTATTTCCGGGACAAGATGCCTGCTTACAAAAATAAAAGGAGCTGACATACTAGCAGAGCTTCTAGCACTCCAGGCACTACGCTACACTCTCTAAACGGTGCATTTCACTACATGAAGGCAGGGAGTGTGTCTGTCCTGAACACTATCGTCTCACACATAAAATAGTAGGAACCCAACAAATACGTTGCCTTTAAATGATGCATCTCTCATCGTTGGACTTTTATGTTTGCATTGCCTTTTACCATTTACTTAGTATTCAAGAAGACAGGCTTGCTCCAGCCGCTCACGTGGTGGAAACCGGCTTCCATGTTCACAGCTGCCCTATGCGATGGCCGTGTGTCAGAGAAGCAAGGGGCACTGTGGGAGGCAGCCGGCGATGAAGCGAGACCCTCCTCCAACGGCCGTTGGGGCTGTGTCCTTCCAACAACCCTGCGATTGGGCTTGGAAGTGACTCCCCAGCTGCTGAGCCAAGAGACGGCTGCAGGCTCAGCCAGGTCCGCTGTGAGTGTCGCATTCAGTCCACGCCTGGAGCTGGTGCGGTGCACAGGAGAGAAGAAGTGTGTGTTGTTTTAAGCTGTGAAATGAGATCATCTGTTTTATAACTACAGATAACAAATATGTAAGTGCATAGTATATTAGGGGATTTTTTTTTCTAGCATCATGGTAATTTTCTACTTTCTGTGCCTTATGGAATATACTAATGTTTCTCAAAATTAGACCTGCTTTGGAAATGTAGTGACAGTTGCTTCTTCCATGGCCGGTGGATAGAAGCAACATTATAACTGAAAATTTAGGGCCGGAGGGTTAGCTCAGTGGTTCTGGCGCCTGCCTCGCAAGCGCAAGGTCCTGAGTTCAATCCCCAGTAACCACATATAATGCTGGGCGTGGAGACACGCCCACCAACCATCAACACCACATACCACAATGCCGGACTTGGTGGCTCACGCCTGTCATCCCAGCACTCGGGAGGCAGAGACAGGAGGATTGCTGAGTTCGCGGCGGCTTGCCTGGGCACCATAGTGAGCTCAGGGCCAGCCTGAACTACAAAGCGAGACCCTGTCTCAAAAAGCAAAAAAAAAAAAAAAATTTATCTTCACATTCTAATATTCTACCTAATATTGAGAAAAAGATCCCTGAACATTTCAAAAAAAAAAACTGGAATTGAGTTCAATATGAAAAAATACTTTAAAATTCATTAGATTTATTCAATATAGCACTGTACATATTATAATGATCCTAGGTGCTAAAATTCATCTCTGGAAACTTCCTATTGAAAGGAAATGTGCTCTTGCTGCTTCTATGGCATAATGACATCCTTCTCTTGTTTGTTCATTTTTTCTGTGAGGTTTGTTTTTTGTTTTTGTTTTTGTTTTTTTGGGGGGTGGGTTTTGTGTGTCCAAGGTTGGTGCAGTACCACTTCAGCTAAATCCCCAGCCCTTGTTTTTCTGTTTTTTTTTTAAAATTGAATTCTTTATTGGTACAATTTATATACATCTCAAAATCACATATAACATTGGGAAATTTGTACCAGTATATGCCACAAGTTAATTCTCATTTTTACCCATATCCCTACCCACTCCCCCCGTTTTTCTGTTTTTTTGAGACAGTTTCTCAGGCTAGCCTTGAACTTCTATGTAGCCCAGGTTAGCCTTATAGTGATTCTCCTGCCTCAGCCTCCAAGTGCTGAGAATATAGGCCTGACCCATTTGTTCATTTTATAATAGCTAGACAACCTTATAAAAGAGTCCTGTGGGTTCATAGTAATTCACCATCCCCTTCTAGACATAATTAACACCCCACTATCTAGCCCCCCAATCCCAGTGGTATCTATAATCACAGTTTACATTTCCACCACCAATATGTAAACTCTCAAATTCCACAGGTGCGCAGAATGCTGTAGTGGAAACTAAATACTTTATTCTTTGAAATGTGAAAGGTCTCGCGAGCTACCATCACGCTTCCCAAGTGTCGCTCTAGTCAGTCAATGTGGCTTTTCGTGCAGCTCTGCTGGCTCTTTGCTAAGCCCGCAAGCTAAAACCACTGGGGCTGTCGCTTCCTGTTTTATCACTGAAGAGCACCTGGCATATAATAGACAAACAGAAGTTTACGTCCAAGAAATTAATAATGAACTCTGCCCTCGTTCCTTTATTCAAAGATATTTCAGCAAGGTCCCAGCCTGAAGGATGGACTGAGGAGAAGCCCATGAAGAACTGGGGCGCAAGAGAGTAATAATTATCTTAGAAAACACCCAAAACTGTATTTGGGATTTATTTTTAAAAATATGCAGCTCTCTGGGCCCCAGCTTCTGGCTGAATATTTAAAATTTAACTTGGGTTAAAAAGCACGGCATAGATTGCAGATTGATGACCTTTTTCCATAAAGGTCTAAACCCTGGGCAGTAAATATTGGGGACCCCCCAGGCCATATCATCATGACTGCAATTTGATTCTGCCACTGTGCTGCAAAATCAGTGAACGGGTACGGCTGCATTCCGATAAAATGTAGCATATGAGCACTGAAATTTGAACCTACTAATTTTGTATAGTTTTAAGATACATTCTTCGTTTGTATAGTTTTAAGATACATTCGTCGTTTGATTCTTTTCCATCTCCAACAGTCATTCTCTGCTCCTGCACTACACAGCACGGAGCGGCCAGACCTGACTCGCAGCTGTGTCTTCCAGACCTCCGGCCCAGGTCAGACGGCACGGAGCCCGGGACCTCAAGCCTGCAGCCCGGTTCTCCTCCGTCAGCTGCGGACGGAGCGAGACACGGACCGCGGGAGCCCAGTCTCCGCCCTGGAGGCGCCGGGAAGCTCGCGGGGCCAAGGCCGAGGGGCGGGGCCGAGGCCGAGGGGCGGGGCCGAGGCCGAGGGGGCGGGGCCGAGGCCAAGGGGCGGGGCCGAGGCCAAGGGGCGGGGCCGAGGCCGAGGGGGCGGGCCGGGGCCGAGGGGGCGGGGCCGGGGCCGAGGGGCGGGGCCGAGGCCGAGGGGCGGGGCCGAGGCCGAGGGGCGGGGCGAGGGGAGAGCCCGCAGCTAAAGCCACCGTCTCCGCGAACTCCAGAGGAATCGCCGAGGGGAAGGAACTGATTTGGACGCGGGACCGAATTAAACGCCGTGGGCGGCGTCTCCCGCACGTTCCCCTCCGTTCGTCACAGCCCATGACACAGCCGCCGCTCCATCTTGTGTTCGCGGCTGTAGTGTGACGGGACCTCACCGTAACGTGGCACGGGGCGCGCCACGCAGCATCTTTTATTTTTTATGACTCAGTTTTAATGGGATTTTACAATTTAGCTCTAGGACGACTAGCCTGCCAAGTCATTCGGCAACTGCTAAGGAATTGTCTTAACTAGCGCACTGCAAGCGAACAGTTCAATTTAATAGATCATAAAAATAATGAAGAGAGAAAAATAAAATGGATAGGAAAGACAAAAAATTATTTTGGAAAAAGCCTGGGTTTCTCCTATATTAAGAGGTTAGGAGTAAAGTTTATCTTTCATTTCCGACAGGGGTTATGGCTACGATGATCATGATTTCCCACCACAATTATCCCAAAACAGACACATTCTCAGTTTAATCACATTTGCCTTATTTCGTGCCTAACAAATAGTCACTCAGCTTTGTCTCCATAGTCCATCCCTGATAAGCAGCACCATAAAGGAATAACGTCATAAACCTCCCCAAACGAGAACCTAAATAGGAGAATAAAACACATTAGACTAGAAATGAGCCAGAAGTGGCAGGGCTGATGAAGAGGTGCCTGAGAGATGCGAAAGAAGCCACACATTTTACAAGAGGGGCCCAGGGAAAGACGCAGTGGCTGCTAATATGTTGAAACATTTAGAAATTAGAAATAAATCCAAATCCCGCCCAAGGCCCTGCGGCCAGTATCAGTGAATAGTCCCCCAGCTCAAAGTTAAAAGCCTGCTGGGCGGCATGGCGGCGCAAACAGACTCAGAAGAGGGAGCAGAAGCTGGACCTGCACTCAGACCCACAACCTGCAGGCAGGGACTTGCCATTAAAAACTGAGAATTCATATGGTGACTCACGCCCACCAGCCATCAGTACCACACACCACAGTGCCGGGCGTGGTGGCTCGCGCCTGTCATCCCAGCACTCGGGAGGCAGAGGCAGGAGGATTGCTGAGTTCCAGGCTTGCCTGGGCTACCTAGTGAGCTCAGGGCCAGTCTGAACTACAAAGCGAGACCCTGTCTCAAAAAAAAAAGAAAAAAAACAGAATTCATAATCAAGTTCAGGAGGACTGCCGGATAAAAGCTCAACACACACACACGCACACACACAGAGCAACTGTATTTCTAGCTGCTAGTAATGAACAATATAAAATCAAAATAAAGACACTAATTCCATGTACAATAGCATCAAAACTAGTTTTGATGGATAGAGAGTGATATAAAAACCAAATTCAATCAAGGAGTCACTCAACCCTGTTCCAAGAACTCAGACTGACTACGTTCTCCCTTTGCATCCTGACCAGGACTGGGACCAAACTGCAAGCGACACCGGCTTGCTTCAAACATTAACCGCTCCTGGAAGACTATGAACTGTCCCAATAGTTTACTTATCAAGCTTAATTCCAACTTTGCTTCAAAATTTCACCTTTTTTCCCCTACCAATCCATCTAGGTGTCCCATAAACAGCCTAATGCTGATTAGTTTCTGCCTTACAAAACTGGCTTAAACTCACCTTAAACTCTTGAATGGTTTTTAGACATACTCATACTTCATGCCCAGTACAGCAAAATATAGGTAACACACAAATATACTTACATCCACTCTATAAAACCTGGGAAATAATTTATGGTCTTAATGTATTTCCAAGTTTGACCACACTTTCCCCTCCTCGGGCTCTCTGAACAGGCTCTTCAGGAAGCCTGCTCGCCGCTTCCCCGGACGCGCCTCTCAGACAGCACCGAGAGTCTGTGGCACTGATCACCCTACTGCACTAATCCAATAAACTGAGCTCTGGTTACTCAAGGGCTTTTCTGGCAATCTTTTGGAGGTGCAGACAGTCCACACTCGAAGTGGATTAATAGTTAAGAGGAAAGAATATTGCTTAGAGATTATGAGGTGATATTTCGACAATCACTTCATCACAGAAGTGGGCTGTTTTAAAGGTCACCCTTTGGTGATGGGGATCAGTAAAGCAGAAGATAATTGCGTTTCATCGTAAATCTATGCAGTTTTAAACTATGTATGCAGATTGCTCTGAAAAAAATATATAAAAGTTTTTTTAAAAAGTATAAGTAACACGATTGCAAAAGTTTACAGATTATTTTCCCAACCAGGAAAGGCATTTCTTCTGTCGGTGGATTTAGCCCTAAAATGATACAATATCGGGCTGGAGGGTAAGGTCAGTGGTTCCAGCAGCTGCCTCGCAAGCGCAAGGCCCTGAGTTCGATCCCCTTTAACCACATACAATGCTGGGCGTGGAGACTCACGCCCACCAGCCATCAATACCACATACCACAGTGCCAGGCGTGGTGGCTCACGCCTGTCATCCCAGCACGCGGGAGGCAGAGGCAGGAGGATTGCTGAGTTCGAGACTTGCCTGGGCTACATAGTGAGCTCAGGGCCAGCCTGAACTGCAAAGCGAGACCCTGTCTCAAAAAAAAAAAAAAAATGACACAATACCAAACCAATTAAGAAACATTACAAGCTATGCTCAATTCCTTTGCACAAAAATAATAGAGCATCAGGGCAGAAGACTCAGCTCAGTGGAACGGTCCCTGCCCGGCAAGCACAAGGTCCTAAGTTCAATTCTTGGTAACAGAAAAACAAAAGCTAAAACAAAAACTAGCATTACAGACACAAAGATGAGTTCAAGAGAAAGAAAAATGTTATCAAAGTCCACGATACACCCTCCATCTGCTACTGTAAGATGTCCTAGACAGTGAGTGAGGATTTCCTGGACAATGGCTAACGCTCTGCCTGGACCTCAGGGAGCTTGGGACAGGTCCTCCGGACCCACCACACTCCCAGCAAACACCTGCTCTTCACTCGCTTTCGACAGGAAAATACCACAAGGAAAGAAGTCATTTTTCGGGCCGGAGATTTAGCTCAGTGGTTCCGGCGTCTGCCTTGCAAGCGCAAGGTCCTGAGTTCGATCCCCAGTAACCACATACAATGCTGGGCGTAGAGACTCACGCCCACCAGCCATCAATATCTCATACCACAGTGCCGGACGTGGTGACTCACGCCTGTCATCCCAGCACTCGGGAGGCAGAGACAGGACGATTGCTGAGTTCGAGGCTTGCCTGGGCTCCATAGTGAACTCAGGGCCAGCCTGAACTACAAAGCGAGACCCTGTCTCAAAAAAAAAAAAAAAAGAAGTCAGTTTTCTTATAGGACTGACTTTGTCCCTGAATCCCAATTATTTTCTAATCTTAATCCTTGGGGAGAAAACTGTCTCTTCAGATTGGAAAGCACACTTTCTGCCAAGCTTTAGCTTCAAACACTTCGCTGCAAAGTCACTGGGTTCCGAGAGACCGTCAGAAGACTCGGGAGAGACAGGTGGGAGTTATCTAACAGGCCTCCGCAGATCAAACAGAAGCACATTTGCATTCAAAGAATGACTGTACATTGTAGCGCTCCGTATTTACTAGAGAAACAGATAAAACACAAGGTACGTATGAGAACTTACAACCCTGGCTTCCAACGGGCGCCCACAGAGTGCGATGAGCAAGTCTGTCTGCACAGGGGACCAGGGGTTCCGGTGAAGGTCTGGGGCTCGCTGCAGTGCCGGGGGGTCCCTGTCGAGAGGCTGAGGGCCTGTGACGGAGCGGAGAGGGGACGGCAGGCAGGGCTCCTCCGAAGGAACGGGAGCAGCCGCCTCCTTCCTTATTTCCTCTGCACAGTACTCGCCGAGGAGCAGCCCTGGCGGATCCCCTCTGCCCTGAGCCGTGGGACGCTGAGCCCAATGAGCTAAGCTCCTCCTGATCCAACTTCGTAAGGTGACACAATCTCTCAGGCCTCATGAGGCCCGAGTCATCTACGGCTGGGGATGCAGCTCAGCGGTAGAGCGCTTGCCTAGCACGCACGAGGCCCTGGGTTCAACACCCAACGTGGAAAGAAAAAGCCCTTTGAAAATACACATCTACATATATCCATACACACACACATACACACGAACACTCACATTGGCACCATGTACAAATAATTTTTTCATAAAGACCACACAACATGTTAAGTCTGGACCTTCTTTCCCCAACACTGGAACAAAGAAGGTGTCCACGGAGTCCAGCCTGGCACCCCACGCTTCAGGACCCAGACACAGCATGGGCCGAGGGAGACCCTGTGGCGATGTGGGGTTTTGGCTCTTTCAATCTCTAGTTGGCTTGGGGGCTGGTCCAAATCCTAAAAAGCACCCACCCCAAATCATTCCTTCAGCAGTACCTGCTGAGCATCTTGCCATGCCAGGCACAGCTTAGGTACCAAGGAGGGTGAACAAGACCAAAGCCCTGGCCCCAGAAACTGCCAGCCTCGTACGGGGCAAAGAGAGGGCATGTCACAAATACTTGCTATCTAAAGAAACAGACAAAACATTACATGAAAATAAAACTGCACTTCAGTGATGCAGTTCTAATTCTCTTAACCTGGGCAGTGTGGTACATACCTGTAGTTCCCATACTCTGGAAAGTTAAGGCAGGAGGGTCACCATTTGAGGCCAATCATGAAATAATTTTTTTTTTATTTAAGGGCTGTGAATGTAGCTTAGGGTGAAAGACCTGTGTACTTTAGGAAAATACACAGATGATAAGAAATATCTATGATAATGTCTTATAAAACATCTATACAAGCAATCCAGAATGCTAACTGTAATTTTAAGATTAAAATTTGTTTTCCCATTTTTACTTTTCCAATTTTCAATTTTTCCATATTAAACACATTTTATAGGGAGAAAATATCACTATCATAATCTTGCATATAGAACCAACAGTCACTATTATAACAATAGCTACTGATTTGGGGGTGCTATTATACTCTTGGTATTGTGCTATTTACAGCACATGCATTAATTCATTTAATTCTGAGTTCCATGAAATACATTATCTTTCCTTCCCCTGTACCGAGGATTGAACACAGGGCCTTTCCACGTTTATTATTTTGAGACCAGGTCTTGCTAAGTCACTAAAATGCCCAGGCTGGGCTCGAACTTTTGACCCTCCTGCCTCAGCTTCCCAGACTGCTAAAATTATAGGTGTGCATCACCATGGCGAATAAAAGGTACCATTAGTATCACACTTAAAGAGGATGAAACTGAAGAAGAGATGGTATAGTAGCCCAAGATCACAATGCTAGATGGGTTGCACCTTGCACCAAAATATCTGCTATTCCTAAGGACTAAGTTTCTTAGTTATTGACTGATTTCTTTCCCTGTACCACCAAGAAATTTTCAAGTCATGATAGTATTTTTTTTTCAAAGAACTTGGGGGAAGTTACAAGGCTCAAGTTTAAGAACTATGATCCAGCCTTTTAACCCACCTCCCCATCATATTTTTTAAGAAAGTAAAGCTTTGGGCCGGAGATTTAGCTCAGTGGTTCCAGTGCCTGCCTCGCAAGCGCAAGGTCCTGAGTTCAATCCCGGAAACCACATACAATGCTGGGCATGGTGACTCACGCCCACCAGCCATCAATACCACATACCACAGTGCCGGGCATGGTGGCTCACGCCTGTCATCCCAGCACTCGGGAGGCAGAGACAGGAGGATTGCTGAGTTCGAGGCTTGCCTGGGCACCATAGTGAGCTCAGGGCCAGGCTGAACTACAAAGCAAGACCCTGTCTCAAAAAAAAAAAAAATGCAAGCCACACCATATTTGTATGTCCACTAACATCAAGAGTTCCATACAGAACACTGTTGGCAGAATAATAAATTGTAGAATAAATTCTGGTGAATTTATTGCTTCAACTTAACATTTAGAATGTAGAGGAAAGAATCAATACCCACACACCCTTCCTAGAAGCCATAAATATTTATTTAAGCCAACTCAATGCTTCTTTTGTGTTTATTCAACATGTCAACAGCTTCAAAGTGGTTGTGAAATGATCTGTACCATTGAAAAGCCAGGTGAAACCCTGAATGGAAGAAGACTGTATGAAATGATTGCATATACTCAGGGAGCACTGTTCTATTCATTTGAAATTCAGGCAAGCTCTGTATGTGGTGGGTGGGGTCTGAATAAGCTGCCACGTTAATATTCAGTCATTAAAGCAGAGAATATTGGTTCTCACGTTTTAGGGCCTTTAAAAAATATGAGGTTGGGGCCAGAAATTTAGCTCAGTGGTTCCGCTGCCTGCATAGCAAGCGCAAGGTCCCTGGTTCGATCCTGGTAACTACATACAAGGCTATGATATTGGGTGTGGTGACTCACGCCCACCAGCAATCAGTACCACACCCCACAATGCTGGGCGTGGTGGCTCAAACCTGTTATCCCAGCACTCCGGAGGCAGAGGCAGGA
Organism: Thryonomys swinderianus; assembly: GCA_004025085.1. Lineage (NCBI taxonomy): Eukaryota > Metazoa > Chordata > Mammalia > Rodentia > Thryonomyidae > Thryonomys > Thryonomys swinderianus. Next base: position 22,354 of record PVIC010005870.1, read on the forward strand.
GGATTGCTGAGTTCAAGGCTTGCCTAGGCTACCTAGTGAGCTCAGGGCCAGCCTGAACTACAAAGCGAGACCCTGTATATATGAAATGTACTAATAAAACCAACTTTAAAAAAAGAAAAAAACATGAGACTCACAGGTTCTAGCTTCAGAGATCTTCATCCCCAGATACCTGAGATCTGTACTTCATGGCGTTCTGCCGTGATATGAATGAAAGTGGCACACGCTGTGTACTTGGAGAAATACTGCCGTGGATAAGAGTGAATCAAAGAATTGGTTATATATAAGTTTGAACTGTGGCCCTTCTACTTACAGAAAGGATATCCTCAGTTAAGCAACTTTATCTCACCAAGTTTTACATCTGTGAAAAGGAATGGAATGATAATATCTTTTATAGAGTTGTGAGAATTTTTAAAATAAAAAATGTTTATTAAAATATATTCTTAATGGTGCTGGAGATTCAGCTCAGTGGTTCTGGCACCTGCCTAGCAAGTGCAAGGTCCCTGGTTCAATCCCCGGTAACCACATACCACAATGCCGGGTGTGGTGGCTCACGCCTGTCATCCCAGCACTCGGGAGGCAGAGGCAGGAGGATTGCTGAGTTCGAGGCTTGCCCGGTCTATATAGTGAGCTCAGGGCCGGCCTGAACTACAAAGTGAGATCCTATCCCCCCAAAAATAAAATAAAATTTAAATATATATATATATATATATACACACACACATATAAATATAGACATTCTTAAGTTTGTTTTGATCATGAAGACCCCTAGGTTTTGTAAAAGTCTGACTAGGCATTTAAATACCTCTCTCTATACTTCAAAATACTAGAACATCAGGAAAGTCTACTACCTAATTTGGCCTTATTTGTCAAAATAATTGTAACTAGTCTCCTTGGATCCATTCATGCAGTGGATAAAATAAATCCCAAAGCACCAAAGACCAATTAATTAGTTATCAAAGTGGTTTACAGATGTTTCCTAATAAGAACACTTTATATAGCTACTTGATTTTTAAAGAATAACACAAACACACAGTAACTGACACTGAACTATTACCTTAAATGATATATTAGTTGGATTTTCTGTTTCTAAAGCCTCAAATGTTTTGCAAAAGCATTATGATAAGTTTAATTATAAATAGGGGCAAAATATATTGTAACAGTGAAATCCAGATTTATGGGGAATTGGTGTTTTTCACTTTTTTACAGATCTACAGTATTCACAGGGCTCAACGCTCCAGTCTCGAGGACACTGCTCAGCGGATTTCTCCAAAGGGAGCGAACTCGGGTCCCCGAGAGGCCGACGCGGAGCCCCGCCCCCCAGACCCCAGCGGCCGGCCCGTCCCTCCCGGTCACTCTTCCCAACAGGAAACTGCTCAGCTCTTGAACCTGAATAAACAGAACTGTAGGGTCTGTACTCTTTTCTGTCTAGATTTCACGTTCGACTTCACGGCTGTGATACTAGGCACACCCATATTTTTGTTTGCCCTGGTAATTTCTGTTTTCCTCAACATATGATAGTCGGTCGTGTGCCTGATCACAAAATGTTTCTCTGCCTGTGGATATTTGGGTTGTTTCAGTTCAGAGCTTTTTTTTTTTTTTTTTTGAGACAGGGTCTCGCTTTGTAGTTCAGGCTGGCCCTGAGCTCACTATGTAGCCCAGGCAAGCTTCGAACTCAGCAATCCTCCTGCCTCTGCCTCCCGAGTGCTGGGATGACAGGCGTGAGCCACCACGCCCCGCACTGTGGTAGGTGGCATTGATGGCTGGTGGGCGTGAGTCTCTACGTCCAGCATTGTATGTGGTTACTGGGGATCGAACTCAGGACCTTGCGCTTGCGAGGCAGATGCCGGAACCACTGAGCTAACCCTCCAGCCCCAGTTCGGAGCTATTATTAATGAAGTGACTTGGAATGGTCCTCTCCGTGCTCTTTGGTTTACATGTCTACATAGAACAGAACCACTAGGTAGTAGGATAGATATTGTCTAGCTTAGTTGATAATGCATCCCCAAATTCTAAGATGCCGATTTTATCAGTTTACATTCCCACCGCTTAGGACACGAGATCCTAAGCTCACCAGCGTCTTCCTGTGCCCTTTTTACCTGAGCCATAATGCAGGATGTGTAATGACAATACAACGACGTTTTAGATTGAATTTTTCTAATGCTCAAGTAGGTTAGCCATTTTCTTCTGCATTAGGCATTTACATACAGTTTTTATGTTTTTGACAAGATTTTTGCCCATTTTTCAGAGAAGTTACTTTTTTCATTATTTTTAGTAAATGTTTGATGGGGATAATTTTAGATTTCTCATATGTAAAATGATAAGGACAGTCCGAGGCATCCTGTGTGCTCTCTGCCAACTCAGTCTGCGGCAAATGTTCACGTTACTCTGATAACTGTAATAAAACTGAAGGATAAATAAAGAGGAAAACAAAAGATAACGGCCAGTGGGAGATCTTTCTCACGTCAAAAAGAGGATCAAGAGATGAAGGAAGAGGGAGAAAGGGGATAAAAAAAGAGGAACTGAGATGCATACTTCCATAACACCTCCGCACAAGGCGTGCAAATACGTACTGCAAATACGCACGCCCACGAAGTTCTTACACTGATCCAGTAATAACGACATTTCATGCTTGATCTGGATTTCTCTACATGCCCACTCTAACGTATATTTTCTCTTGCATGATCCAAACACCACATCGCACGGCGTTCAGTCATTCTTCCTCCCTGGTGCCCTCCAGTCTGCGTCAGGGTTTGCGCTTCCATGTCCCTCCAAAGCCTCAAGCTCGTCACGGGGAACTTTCTTTTCCGTCAGTGGCTGAGCCTGCAGTGCGTGACCCTGGGATCCAGGGCGCGTGGCTTCTGAACCACCGCAAATCAGAGCCGAGTTTGGCACCGCCTCACCCACCCCGCGCTGCTCCTCCTCCGCGGTGCTTGCCGGCCACCACTCTGTCTTGAAGCCAGGCGACTGGGGACTGGAACCTCACCAGCCGGGACCCGAAATCGAGCTTTTCCCCTTTCACTTTGGTGTATTTTGTCTCAGCAGTGACAGAAAAGGAACAAAGACCATCTGTAACTATTGCTGTCTTTTTTTCATAACTGTAATAAATTTGATAATTATCAGATAGGCATGTTGTCTAACCGACCCTCAGTTTAAATTTGATGGGATCATGTGAGTGAATAGAATTGCAAGCTCTGAAAACACCACACAAGCGGAGCCCCTTTCATCGTAGCCTACCACGGAACGGCACGATAACCGTATGATTTATCACTGGTGATACTAACCTTGAACTCCGCCCTCAGGTAGGGCAGTATTTACCAAGCTCCTATTACTCTATTAGTATCTTTCACTTTCCAGCTCTATTACTTGGAGATGAGTCATTAATGCAGTCAAAACTGAACATCCTTATTTTAATTTGTAATTTTGTACGAATTCTTGGTCAGGAGCTTGCAATGGATGGCGCAAGTGTCACTGTATCTTCTCTGCGGTCAGAGAACGCCTCCCGCGTGATTCTGACCCTTTGACATTTGACAGCATATGACGCCCCACGATAGGGTTTATTTTGGAAACTGTTCTATGTGCGCCTAAAAAAGAATGTGTGTATTTCACGTTGCTTGGTTGTGATGTTGTACACTTTCCTACCTGCTGTATGTGCGCATGTACACACATACACACACACACACACACACAAGCTCAATTATGTTTATCTCTACTTAATTTTTTGACGTTCTCAAATCTCTCACTATACTGGGTTGATTTCTCCTTGTATTTGTATCTGGTTTTGATTTTATATACTTGAGTGTATGTCATTTGATGCACACGAATATCAGATTTTCATATCTCCCCATCAAATTGTCCTTTTAATTGTTAGGAAACGATTCTCTTTAGTAAGAAGTCTCATCTCGCGTCGATTCTGGCTGCCGGTGCTCAGGACCACCCCTGTGTCAGCGCCTGGGCACCAATTTCTTTCTATCTTTTGAATCCCAATTCTTCCGTTTATGTGTGAAATACATCGCTGGTCATCCTAACTGACTTATTTTAAAAGTGCAGTCTGACAGTTTTTCCTCTTAATTGGAAATGTTTTGTCCATGTGTATCTAATAAATCTACTAACATTTTAACTTTTTCTAACTTATTGTTTGTTTTCTACTTATTTCTTTCGTGGCGCTTTTCCTTCTCGCATGCCTTCCTTATGTGCTCTCTGTGCTAGGTCCTGCAGCAGCCGCTCAGGACTCAGCTCCCCGCCTGAGACCTCATTACTCCCTCCTTGTCTCTGCACTGTCACTATCACGCATGCTCGTTCTACACATATGTTAAACCCAACACACTCTATGATTATTTTAAAGTGTTTATTTAAACTTGCATAAAATTATCTGTTCTACTTTCCTCACTTTCTCCTGCATTTTTTCCTCTAAGATCATTTTCTCCTGAAAACTGCTTTGTGTTTATTTTAGTGTGAGCTTGCAGGCAAGTTTCTCCCTTTTTCACTGAATAAAGAGATGATTATTTTTACTTCACTGTTTTTGCACTGATACAAAATTCTTTGAAAGTTATTTTATTTCAACAACATGCACATATAACTCCATTATCTCCTGGCTTTCATTATTTCTTTTGGAAATCAGTTGTCAACTAACTGCTGCTTTTGCAAAGGCAATTTTTCTCCTTTTCCCTAAATATGCTCCGGATTCTTTTTTTTTTTTTTTTTTCTTTGTAGTTCCAGAGATCGAACTCAGGCCCTTGTGTTTCCAAGGTCGGTACAGTACCACTTGAGCTAAATCCCTGGCTCCTTTTTTTTTAAATAAGACAATTTATTTGAAGATGGGGAAAGAGGACAATAAAGATGAGAGAAAGCTACTCTGCATGAGTACGGAGAATCTGCAAGTAAATCACTCATGGGTCTCTTGTCTGTAATTCCTTTTATTGAGATCTTTGTCCAAAGTAGGCTCTTGGAATCTGACTGGCTTCTGGGCTCATCCTTCAGTTTAACCTTGGATTTCTTCTAGCCATGTGACCTTTCCATATCCTTTGGTGGAGAATAAGAATATAAGGGGCCTTATGGACAGGTAACTGAAGATAAAGGATTAAGTAGAGGGAAGTTCACAATTCTTTTTTTAAATTGAATTCTTTATTGGTACAATTTATATACATCTCACAATCACACATAACATTGGGGAATTTGTAGCAATATAGGACACAAGTTAATTCTCATTTTTAACCCATATCCCTACCCACCCACACCTCCCCACCCCCTATATACATGCTCTTTTATTTTCTTTCAGGATCATATTTATTCCTGAAGTTTATAATTCTTATGTTAATCTCACTACTCAGGAACTTTCCACTCCTGAGTTCTTTTATCTTCCTAATTGCTTGGCTTTAGCTGCCATTTTCTTGAATTTCTCAGAGTCTAGCTGCCTTTGTCTTTCTAATTGCTGAAGTCTGGCTGCAGAGGTCTAAACTGCCTTATCAGTGGACACAAATGTTTAGCAGGGAGGTTCACTGTATTGGCCTTGGTACCTTTACAGTGAGTGTTGTGTGTATGATGTTCTGTATTCATCCTGCTTGGAGTCTGTAGAGCTTCATGAATCTACAATCTGACATCCTTCATTAATTTCAGAAATAAACATATCTTCAAATATTTCTTCTGTTTCATTTTCCCTCTCCTCTTCTTCCAGATCTTCAATTTCCCATATAGGAGACATTTTTGCCAAGTTTTATACGATCCCTATGTTACTATCTGTATTTTCTATTATTTTTCTCTGTGTATTCCAATGTTATATTTCTCATTTAATCTACTCTTTGCTCCCTAATTCTTTTGCTGTTTATTTTGCCATTAAACTTATCTTTTGACTTTTTAAAGTAGTTTCTCCTCTAGAATTACCACTTTTATAACCACTTTTAAAAGTGATTGCCCTTTTATAATTGTTTTGGTGATACATATACTCTACCTTCTTCAGCCTATTTAGTTTAAAACTGTATTTCTGTTAATGTGATAATCTATATCACCCTAGAGACCTATTCTGTTGCTAATTTTTCCCTTGTTTTTTGTCACTTGAACTGTTTCCCACCTTCCCAGGTCATGTTAGGTTGAATACTAACAGAACACATGAATGATTACAGAGGCTGGATGCTACCGAGAAGATGTTATGTTTTCCTGAAACAGAAGGATATGACCGAGACAGGGACTGAAAGAATTGAAGGCTGTTTTTAAGAATTAGTGGGGCTGAGCTAAGACTGACTCACCATTATCATCAGCCATAACCCTGCAGAAGTTTCATTTAAAAGCCTTGGTGCTGGGTGTGGTGGCTCACGCCTGTCATCCCAGCCCTCGGGAGGCAGAGACAGGAGGATTGCTGAGTTCAAGGCTCGCCTGGACTCCATAGCGAGCTCAGGGCCAGCCTGAACTACAAAGCGAGACCCTGTCTCAAAAAAAAAAAAAAAAAGATTGAACTCTTTCATATGCATTTATATTCCTGATAGAGAAAAACACAGAGTTCCCAAAAGCCAATTTAGGGTGACCGGGTGACCTACTCACAAGCAGATCTTAAACCCTCAGCATTCTTAGTCCAGTAGAATTCTCCCTCTAATAATCCCAAACTCAGATTATTCCCACTACAAAGTGTTGCTGCTCCTGCAATAGTTAACACCTCCCGTGTCCAGGAGCAGAGGATACCCCGATTGGGGAGGCCTCTCCTGTTAAGATAGAAAGCACTCGACACCCCCTCCTGTGAACTCCACAAAGCTGCCATTTAGCACTCTGCAGCTCACCCAAGCATCAGTGGGCAGCGTGTGGCTCACGTACTGCTGTCCTGAGCAACGCTCCTCCCTTGGGCAGGGGTCGGGTCAATCGGTACACTCTTGTATTGAATAAATTTGATAAAATTGTCATTTTTATATTTCCTGTTACATCATCTTATAAAAATTAACCCAAAAATGCAATTTCTAGTCATCCTATATTTAAATGATTGGACTGGTAAGTGGTTAATATCTTTTTGCTAAGTGTTTGCTAGAATACCTATCAGGTAGCCCCCAAGGATTTGGATATGCAGATGGTTCATTAGGATTCTTTGTTTATTTCAACTGGAAGAATTTACAAAGTGCATGATTTATTAGGCAGGAAGAGCAGACACATCCGGTACCCTGAGGCACATCTACCTAGCCCTTCATCTGATTTGAGCCAGCATGGAACATGCTTTCAGTGTACTCTAGGATTTGCTTTCCAGGTTAAGACCCCACCTTTCCTGCACACCCAGTAAGTATCTCTGTTTTCTGCCCCTTGCCTGTCTTAGATGCTAGCAGGAGTTTTCTGAGCCCACACATTTCGCACCTGCAGAGAAATAACGGTACATTCTTGACGAGTGGAAAGGACTGCTGGACATGCACTTCTGCCTCCCACCCACTGTGTGGACTTTTCTAGGGGGCAGCCTATGTCTTCTTAGGATGTGCCAGTAGGATTAAATCTTATGGCGCACTCCAAATCTTGAAACATCAGCCTTGCGGTTCTCCTTTACTTCCCTTCTCCAGCCAACGGTGCTTACCCAAGAAACAGATTCAAGGCCAGATACTAGAACTTCCAAGACTGGCTTACAATGGCTGCCCTCAGAGTCAGGGGTGAAGGAGAGTAAAAGGCCTGTCTGCACCAGAGATCCAAAGGGGCCAGTCAAAGGCCGGAACCAACTCTACTGTCCATGCGGGTCTGAATCAGGAGGGCAAAGGGTCTGCAGCGGAAGGCCGGAGGGTGTGCCAGACCCTGACGAGTCTGTGCTAGAAGGCTGAGCAGTCTGCACAAGGAGCCCAGGGAGGATATCCAAAGACCAGAGCTCCTCTGAGAAAACGGAAGCAAGCCTTTGTTCCCCTCCTAGACTGTTCTGGAGACAGTCCTCCCTAAGGAGGGTCTTCCAGACTCAGGTCTCTCCTGACCCAATTTAGCTGAGCACTTCTTACTCACAGTAATGCATCATTTAACTATCCCACCTTCTAAGTTCATTTGTCTTGCTCCTTTACTACTTCTAAGACTAACTTTTGGAGAAGCCCAAACTATACAAAACTCAAACATTAAATTCTTCCATTTTTATATCTGTATTCCAAAGGCTTCTCATATGGAATTTCAGATAGAAGGCTACTCCTTAGCCCTCATTTCTATGGCATGTCTTCCTAGACAGTAAAGGATAACTATAATAAATGTGTTCTATTATAGTGCCATCTAGTGGCAAGGATGAATCAAAGCTCAGAGGGTCTAAGAGACCACCTTGTAAACACTGGTAATCTCACTTCAAGAGAGATAGATGGACTCAAGAGCAGGCCGTCTTGCTACAATTTTGGCGAAGGTCAAAAAGATGAATATGACCAGACAGTAAAAGGTTGGTTGGGACCACTCTGTGAGGTGCAGGTAACATAAGCTAAGACAACAATAAAGATAATCAAATCTCATGCATGAAAAGGCGAAAGCTAATGGCCGACAAGGTCAGGAAACGCCGCTTCTTTGTTTTGAGTGACCTGAGCACAAGACCATAGTAAATACATAAAGTTGGTTCTCACAGTAGAGAAATCAGCGCCCAATAGCCAGCGCTCCAAAGATGTTGAGACAGAAAAATTAGCAACGTGAAACAACACTAGCAGCCTTCAGTTCGTGAATGACATCCCAGGGTCTGTAACAAGCATTTTAACCATGTGATCTCGTTTTATTTCCACAACAACCCTCTTATGCAATATGATTGATATCCTCTTATTTTTTTCAGATAAGAAGAGCCTCAGAAAAAAATCACTACATTTCCCAAGGCCACACACCTCATAAAGAGCAGAAAAAAGTTAAAAGGCAAGTCTGTTTGGCCATAATGTCTATTTTCTTACCTCGTTCAGGATTCCTGCAGCTCAAACCATCACGACTAACTTCGAGATGAGTTTCCCGGTAGGGATCAGCGTCACCTGCAGCAAGGACCCCTCCACGCGGCACTTGGCAGTCGAAGCTCGGAAACCGCCCCAGTCACACCTCGCCTTGGGTCGTCCAGAAAGCAGTGGCCTGCTAAAAATGAGACTTTCTGTCACTGGCCAGAACACACCTTCTCTTGACTGGCTTTTGTAGCAATTAATTTATATCCTCAAGCAAATGATGTGATTGCCTTATCTGAGGCTGTATAGCTGAACATGTTATTATTAGATAAGATAATCTAAAGAACCTTGGAAAAGCTTTAGCCCAGGGAAATTAACTTGGTGCCGCGGTATATCAGCGAGTTTCACAGTTTAGTCACAGTTCAGAACTCGGAGATCAGCGCACGGGGTTCCAGTGGTTGATCCTGAGACAAGGGCCAGGGATGAAGCGGAGTGATAGGAGATACTTTCCCCAGTTACAGACTTGGCCCTCTTCTTGAAAAAGACAAAAAATCTTCGGAATTCTGTTGAGTAGCCTTTGACAATCTGGGGAAGGATATTTAACCTTTCTGATACTTTACATTATATCTTTGAATAAGAAAAATAACAAACCATTTTGCAGAAGGGTAGTGAAAGCTCACCCATAAAACTAATCAGGAATAACACATAATACAAGTGAAACTTTAATTCTCTTATTTCCTTCATTTCAGAGAGAATTTTGAAGTTGCTTAGGAAAATAATTGCAAGAATGTTACCTCTCTTCCTCTTTTCCACAGTCCAACAAATAAAACTTTTTACAGCCAATGGACTTTAGAAATTAATTCTTTAAAATATTTGGACTTGGGCCAGAGATTTAGCTCAGTGGTTCCAGCGCCTGCCTCGCAAACTCAAGGTCCTGAGTTCGATCCCGGTAACCACATACAATGCTGGGTGTGGTGACTCACGCCCACCAGCCATCAATACCACATAGCACAGTGCCGGGCGTGGTGGCTCACACCTGTAATCCCAGCACTTGGGAGGCAGAGACATGAGGATTGCTGAGTTCGAGGCTTGCCTGGGCTACATAGTGAGCTCAGGGGCAGCCTGAACTACAAAGCAAGACCCTGTCTCAAAAAAAAAAAAAAAAAATTTGGACTTGGGGCCAAGGATTTAACTCAGTGGTTCTGGCATCTGCCTTGCAAGCACAAGGTCCTGAGTTCAATCCCTGGTACCATATACAACAATGCCAGGTGTGGTGGTGGCTCACACCTGTAATTCCAGAACTCAGGAGGCAGAGGTAGGAGGATTGCTGTGAGTTTGAGACTAGCCTGGACTACATAGTGAGCTCAGGGGCAACCTGTCCTACAAAGCAAGACTCTATCTAAAAAAACAAAAAATTGGACTTGCCAATGGAGGACAATTTAGCAATATCTAACAACATACAAATGCAAATAGTGTTTAATCTAACAATCTCACCTGTGGGAATTTATCCTACTGATAAATAATTTATGTCCAAGCTATTCACTGCAGCATTAATTTTAATGAGAAACAAAATTTAATTTTGTTCATAAGAAACAAAAATTTTTAATAAGAAACAAAATTTTTAAACTTAAATGTCCATCAAGAGGGGATTGGTAATATAAATTATGGTACATGTTAATCTACATATGGGAAAAATACACAGCTGGAAAGAAGTTCTAAAATATTAAAAGTGATCAAAACAGTATAGAACATTACATGTACTATCATTATACATAAAGGAGAAAAATAAATGTTAATAATCATATATATATATATATATTATATATATATAAAATACAAAAATATCCCCTCTTCAAGAATGTGGGGTTCTGGTGGGGAGGGTGGGGAAAAATTGGATCCATGGATGAAGTAGGAGGAAGGAGATTTTCACTCAATTTTGCTTTGTTTTAAACCAATGGCAAAATATTAATAAAATTATTAATGCTTTAAAATGTTCAAAAATGTCTACTTCCTTCCAGTATGCTATCTTATCTCATGTAGTTTCTACAGACAGATGACTGTACTAAGCCGTCATCTACTAAGTTTTTCCAAGTCTGAGGCAAGACGGACCCAAGTCTGAGCCCAGCCTGGGAAAAAGTAGTAACTGGGCAAGATTCTTTTTCAAAAAAACAGAAAATTTAAAAAGGGATCGTGATGTAACCAGTGCAAAGGCTGTGGGTTCAATTCCCACTAGTGCCAAAAAAAAAAAAATTCATCATATCACAGAAGCAGAAAGCACCCACAGACAGGATTATTCCCACTCTCTACTCGGGTGCTGCTTCACTTTTCTGATGCTCTTCCGGTAAGAGAACAGGTGACCAGCAGGGCTGGCGGTGCCCGGTGCCCCAAGCTCACACTTGAGCTTCTCTTGGCATAAACATAAGACCCTGAACGGGACCACGAATCACACGACTAATTTTTTAAAACGTCAAAATCCTAAAGCGAAACAGAATTCCGAGGACCAAGTCAGGCACGGTGGTGCACCGCTGTGATCCCACCACGCAGGAGACTGAGGCAAGAAAATCACCAAAACTTTGAGGCCAGCCTGAATTACACAAAGAGACCCTGTCCCCATTTTTTAAAAAAATGAAAGAATTCAAAGGAACAAAAGGTAAACATTTTTCTGCAGTTTTCTATTTAGTGAGCACTACCTTATTTGAATTCCTCTTTTTCCGCTTCATGCATATGGCCCCAGGTAAGAAAAATTAGATGGCTATTTGTCCTATCAGAGATTGGAGATGATCCTTTGCTTCCTTTAAGAAGACCCAGAAGGTCCCAGCTAATTCCTTCAGCTCCTGCCCCGAGTTCGGGAACACACAAGCACGGCCACCGCAGGAAGCTGCACGGGCCCTCCCTCTGCTTCTGCTCAGGCTAAAACCACCGTGAGCAACACTGATGACACGCTTCCTCTCCTCGCCCACATCCAGTCTAGCGGCAAGCGTGCCAGGTATACAAGAAAACAGTAAAAATTGGGGCAAGGTACTTCTAAATAAGCATGGGTCAAAGAAGTCTCAAGAGAAATTAGAAAATAGTTGAAATCAAAACGGCTTAAACACAAGAAAAGTGTCTGGGACACACTGAAAGCAGTGCTGAGTGGGGGAGTTTATACTTTTAAGTGATAAACTAATAAATACAAAATAATAATAATAATAACAAAGAGGAAAAATCTAAACCAAAGATTTAGCCATCATGAGAATCTAGAAAAAGCCTAAATTAAATCCAAAGTCAATATAAGAAAATAGAGACATAAGACAAAACCAAAATATAGTCCTGTGCAAATATTAATCAAACTAATAAAGTTAAAGTTAACTACATTTACAGGCTCGCATCAATTGAAGTCACTAAGTAAACATAGTAATTAAGATACATGGCAAGATAAAAGTGGAGAAGGTTTTTTCAACAAATCATGCTAGATTAAACATATACTGTACAGAAAAAAACCTCACATTACACATAAAAGTACATGAAATCACTACTAGACCTAAACTCAGTTATGATACTAGAAGAAAATGTGGAGCACCTTCACAACCTTGATGTAGGAAAGTTTTTTCTTGGATATCATAAGAAACTTTAAAACTTATGCATTGAAGGACAAGAAAATTTAACACACTGTCTCTTCAATGGAGTCTGCAGAAGCCAGGTGTGGTGGCACACAGCTGTAATCCTAGAATTCTGGAAGGCAGGAGGATTACAAATTCAAACCCAGCTCGGACAACTCAGTGACTGAGAATGAATCTGCCTCAATATAAAATAAATGTATAAATAAATTAAAAGGTCAGAGGATATAGCTCAGTGCAAAGGCCTGGGTTCCAGTCCCAGGATCAAAAACAAAAGACAATCTCTAGACTGGAAGAAAAAAAACCTGGTAAAGATCTTGAAGTAATCACTTGAAAGTGATTAAATGGCAAATTTTATGGTATGTTTTACCACAATAAAAAGCAAAAATATATAAAAACACTTCTAGATCCCCAGAATAAAAAAATTTCACAAAAGAAGTTATACGGACAGCTGATACATAAAAATGTCCTCCAGTGCACTAGTCATGAAGGACACATGTCCTAAAGCCACAGTTCACTGGCTTTGCAAAGCAGGTAAACAAAGACTGACAGCACCAACTAGTGGCACACGAGGAGGGTCCCGAGACATAGGGAAGTGACGCAGAGACTGATTCTCAACCTGAGTGGGTCGGACTCAGCAAAGGCGTAGTCCAGAAACAAAAGCCCTTTGCAGTTTGCAGGCTGTGTCTTCAAACCTGATTCCTAGAGCTCTGTCCTGACACTATAACTCTTCTTGCCTTGGTAAATTAGATGTGACTATGTTACAGAAGCTACTGGATAAAGAACATAAATATTCCTTCCTCGGACCACATCCCTATCTCTGGAACCTTCTAAGATCAAAAGTTCCACACAGAATTCTTCATGAATTTTTACAAATACATTAATGCAATTTTATGATAATATGAGGCTGTTACATTTGAAATGAATCACGCTGCTTTCATCTAGGGACTCATTTCTTACTCAAGTAGCATTCAGAGACAAATATATACAGCCCACATTTTCATTTTATTTCTAGTTTCATGTCTGGTGTTATTTATAAAAAACTACACATTGTTCAAAAGGAAAACTATTCAAACATGTATTATTCCATTATTTATTCAATATTCCTACTAGAAATGGACAGCTGCCAGATATCTGAGAAATTACCTGCTAGTCTAAAAAATAATTAAAGATGCCTCAGAAGAAAGAATAACTGGATCCGTTTGAATAGGGAGTCTGGAATCACTGTAGCTTCCCTTTCAGATGAGAAAGGGAAACACCTAAATGAAACGGAAGTACGTTATGATCCACGTGGGTGACATAACGTGTTGGTATATCACAGTGCTAATCTACCAAACAACTGATACAAGATGTTGAAAGTGGACTAGACAAGTCACTCCCAGAGAGATCCTTGCATTTGTTCTGTTTGGATTTGTTCAAAGGTTACAAGGCCGCAGAGAATACCCCACGTACTTATCTGAAGTCCATCCCGGAAGATGTAGAAACAGTAAGAGAGTTGAGAAATTTATTAGAATCTGATGATACCACCTTCATAAAGGAAGAGAAGAAATTCCAATTTCTTCAGGATGGGAAAAGAAAATGATGCATGCTTTTTTTTTATCTGCGTATCTGTGGAGAACAGTTGATAAACAGTAAGCAAGATGGAAAGAATTCTGCAACCAAAGCACAAAAAAATACAACCTTGAATTTCAGAGGACTTTTTGCTTTTTAAAAACATTCACATCCATGATTTCATTTTATCGTCCCAAGAAACCTGTGATGTGGAGAAGTTCAGGTTTAATTGTCTCCAAGATTTATTTAACACCGTTACCACTGCCATTTTACGACAGAGTTCGGGCAGAGAGAAGTATTACTTGTATTACAGATGTATCTGGTGACACGCAAGAACTGACAAAGAACCAGGAACACTCTTTCTCACCTTAGGAGCCAGCTGCCCATGTAAATATTTACCAGGAAAATGACCAATAGCCACATTTGTTCTACTCTGTTGACCTGAGGATTTCAAACTGCTTCAGACTTTCCAGGAAGAAGGGGCCCCAAAGATGTGATCTCAATGACTCTGCAGCAGAAGAGCTGGCCCCATAATTCCATGACTCCTGCTGGGGTTTTTTTCCTCTTGCTTTTTTATCTTAGGTGATTTTTTGTTCTAAGGAATCAGTTTTCTCTAAAGCATCTTGGTTCTTTCTTTTCTTAACAGGAACTCCATGCTGATTTTCCACCCACTACTTTAATAAAGTGACTATAATAAATAGGCTACTGACCATGTCAGAAAGCAGATGAGATCAGACATTACGTGGAGGTCTGGTTTGCTTTTATTGTTGCTCATTTCTGTGTTTTTTACATTCATGAGGGTAAAAAGCTGCACTTCCTTTGGTGTCTGTTTAGTCTTTTCCAGCTGCCAGCCACAGAATGCTAAGTATTCTGTGATGAAAGTTCTCCTGTAAGCCTTTAGCCCCCACCAGTCACAAGCTACTGCTTTACTGGGTCACTCTAGGCCTAAGAGTCTATCAACAGCTACTTACGAATGGCTCTGACTCACCAAGATCCTGTAGTTTAAAAAAAAAACGTAAAATACATTAAAATGCAAATTTCAATCTGACAACATTCCAGGATGTCTCTACGAACTATTGTCTCTTCTATAGCACTCTAACCTGGTCAAAAGCTTTGCTCCCTCCTGTTTTTCCTGCCCTTTCATTCTGTGAGGGCTACACTGTTGGGACCGGCTGTGCAGCTGGAACTGCGTTCCATTCGTCAACAGTTCACCAGTGAAAAGGAAATGCCATCTGAAACCGCACTGGCATATGTAACCTTGCAGCTGGGGCCGTAACTGAGTAGTAGAGCACTCGCCCAGTGTGCACAAGGCCCGCGGTCTGGTGTCCAGCAGCAGCAAAAGACCATGTTTATCTGTGTGTGTGTGTGTGTGTGTGTGTGTGTGCGTGCATGCACGCACACGCGCGCGTAACTGGGTACAATAATAGGAGGAAGTAATTAATTATAAAAGAAAACCCTCACATTTCCTCCCGCTGGTCTACACTCACCAACATGTTCCTCTACGTGATTCTTTCCCCTGTTCCGAGACTGGGCACCCAAGAACACACATTCTTGCTGTCTGTCCTCCGAACCCCCGCTGACTCCACTGAGATGTTTTTACCTTGCTGGCCCAGGAATTCCCTGGTTCCCATAACAAAACACTTTCAGTCTTGATTTTACTGGTTCTGTTTTCCCACTGGACCCCACAGACTACTCAGGTCTTCTTGAATCTTCCCCTTCCCAAGATCTACTCATGGCTAATTCTGAAATCTGAGCTCTTCTCTGCACAGCCTCTAAACATTAGTATTCTCCATATGCGGCAGCTGAAGAAAAGAGGAATGCCTACGTGTGTTGATGCAGAAAGACTTTTAATCTAGTTAAATTTTTTAAAACAAGGCCTTTCACTTATAATTCACTTTATTTTTATTTTTCCAGTATTCTTGTCATGGATATGTGCATTCATTACAGGCCTATCCTAACAAAGTATCACTAACCAGACGAAGCAGGAATATATTTTCTTCCAGTTCTAGAAGCTGGATGTGAGGAACCAAGTTGCCGGCACGGCTGGGCTTCGTGGAGGCTCTGAGAGAGAGTCTGCTCCTCCCGCCCCTGGCTACTGCTTCTGGCTGCAGCCCTCGGCCTCTCCTGGGTGGCCGACTCGCCGCCCACCTCCTGGCTGGTGTCGCGTGGCGTTCCCTCAGTGTGTTCCGCCTGTGCACATCTGTGAATTCCTGCACATCTGTCTGAATCACTGTCCTTAAGAAGATACCAGCTCCTGACTGGGACCCACCGCGCATAACGCTCATCTGATTTTGAGAACAAATGCACAGACTTTACTTCCAAATAAGTTCACATTCACAGGTTGCAGAGGTTATAACTCCAATATTATTTTTCTTTTGGTACCAAGGATCGAACTCACAACCCTGGGCTCACGAAGCAGGGATGGTGCTGCTGAGCTACCTCTCTGGGCCTGCAATGTATCTTTCTGAGCAACAAAATTGACACACAAGAGTGTTTATTTTTACTTATATGTTAGCAAAATAAATATGAGTAGACTTGTAGAAGCCATTGTGCTTTCATCTATGTCTTATTTTTCTGGATCTAAAAAGTCTTTTATACAGGTACAGATATCAGTGCCACCCAGGAGAGGCCGAGGGCTGTGGCCAGAAGCAGTAGCCAGGGGCGGGAGGAGCAGACTCTCTCTCAGAGCCTTCACGAGACCCAGCCGTGCCAGCAACTTGGTTCCTCACATCCAGCTTCTAGAACTGGAAGAAAATATATTCCTGCTTATATGTAAGTACTGCCCTATCACCTCTTGTCCTTGGGTACTAGGGTCTCTGTCATGAGTCACCATTTCTCTATTTTTCTTTGATATTTTAATTGTATAATACTTTAAAAAAAAAATAGGGTCTCGCTTTGTAGTTCAGGCTGCCCCTGAGCTCATTATGTATCCCAGGCAAGCCTGGAACTCAGCAAAACTCCTGCCTCTGCCTCCTGAGTGCTGGGATGACAGGCCTGAGTCACCACACCCGGCACTGTGGTGTGCAGTACTGATTGCTGGTGGGTGAGTCACCATGCCCGGTATTGTTGTATGTGGTTACCAGAGATCAAACCAGGGACCTTGTGCTTGCTAGGCAGGCACCAGAAACACTGAGCTAAATCTCCAGGCCTAAATATATAATACTTTTAATGAGTTTTCTAAATTTTTAGTTTGGATTATTAGAACATTTGCAGTACATAATAATTATATTTTTCTTGGAGAATTGGTACATGTATATAACACATCTTAATTGTTTTTTCAATACCTTGCCTTCCTCCCTCAAACTCATAAGTCCCTTCTCCTTTGAGAAAGATTAATTCCCTACTTTCTATTATCTTTACTTGCTCTTCATTTTTATTTTAGGTTTTTGCATAAGAGAAACCATGCAGTATGTAAGCTTGTGTGTATCATTTATTTCCCTTAAATTATAGCCACAGTGTACATCCACTGTCCTGCAAATAAAGTTTATCTTTCTTTATGACAGAGTAGTATTTCATGACGAATAAAAACCACGTTTTCTTTTTCTGTTGCTGAATACACTGGCTGCTTCCAAGATTATGAACTGTGCTGCTATAAACATAGGCACCCACATCCCACTACAAATGACATCCTTAACTCTTTTGGAAAGATAACTAGAAGGGGAATAGTTAGACAGAACAGAATTCTAATTGTAGTTTTTTGAGGAATCCCCATATTGATTTCCAGAGTGGTTATACTAATTTATTTTCCCACCAAAAATATAGAAGGGTTCCTTATTTCCCACAGCCTCACAGTATGTGCTGTTATTGATCTCTTGAGAATAACTACTTTTCTGGAATGAGATGGAATCTCAGTATCATTTTAACTTGCATTTCTCTACTGGCTAGCAATTTTGAACATTTTTTTCTATGATTTAATAGCCATTTGTACTTCTTCCAAAAAGTATCTATTAATTACAGTTTCCAATTTTTTGATTGGATCTTTTGACTCAATCAAGTATTCATCATTTGATTCATGTATTCTTTGAAGGGATCTAACTGCTTGAGGTCTTTAAGATTCTAGATATTAGTCTCTGTCTGAGGAGTAGCTGGCAAATATTTTTCCAGTATATTGTCTGCTCACTCTGTTAGCTATTATTTTTCTGTACAGAACCTTTTTAATTTGATATGATCCCATTTGCTAATTCTTGGTGTTCTTATCTAATTGGGATTCTGTTCAGAAAGTCCTTGCCTATGCCTACATCTTAAAGAGTTTTACCTGTTTTATTTTCCAGCAGATTGTTTTAACATTTAGATTCCAGATCTATTTAGACTTCAGTTTGGCACATAGTGACAAGTAAATGTCTAGATTCAGTCCTCTGGAATTGGCAGGTCCATTCCCAGCACTGTCTGTTCAACAGGCCACTTTTCTTCCACTAAAGGAGGATGACAGGCCCCCTTGTCAAAGATCAGGTAGCTGAATGTGCTTTGACTTGTTTCTGCATCCTCAATTCTGTGGCACTAATCTACGGATCTATCTTTGGTCAGTACCATGCTGTTTGTTTGTTTTGAGACAGGGTCTCGCTTTGTAGTTCAGGCTGGCCCTCAGCTCACTATGGTGGCCAGGCAAGCCTCCAACTCAGCAATCCTCCAGCCTCTGCCTCCCGAGTGCTGGGATGACAAGCGTGAGCCACCACGCCCGGCACTGTGGTGTGTGGTATTGATTACTGGTGGGCGTGAGTCTCCATGCCCAGCATTGTATGTCATTACCCAGGATGGAACTCAGGACCTTGCACTTGTGAGGCAGGCACCAGAACCACTGAGCTAAATCTCGGGCCCATAGTGCTATACTCTTATGAAAAGTGCCATTTCCCTAATCTTTTACTCAGTGAGTTCATTATTGCTATTAGTCTGTGTGTTGCCTTTGCATCATGCAATGCTAATGAACTTGGTTTTTAATTAAAGGAATCATTGGTAGAATTTTTGGGTCTTCTATGCAGAGAATAATGCTATCTGCAAATAACTTGACTTCTTACTTTCTCATACATATCCCTTTTCTTCTTTTCTCTTGCTTAATTGCTCTTATTTACAGCACTATATTGAACTGGAGTGGTGACAGTGGACACCACTGTCTTGTTCCTGATATTAGAGGGAAGGCTGTTTCTCCCCCATTTAACATATTAAGAATAGTTTTGTCATAATTGGCTTTTATCAGATTGAGACAGGTCCTTGTATATTTATTTTCCTCTAGGTTTTATGAAAGAATGTTGAATTTTGTCAGAGACTTTTTCTAAGTCCTTGAGACGACCATGTGATTTTTGTTCTTGCTTGTTTATATGAGGTATTACATTTATTGATTGGCATATATTGAACCATCCCTACATCCTTGGGATGAGTTCTATAATATTCTAGACTTCAACAAAGCTCATTGTGATTTCACCTTTTCATTTCTAAATGCATTAATTTAACTCTTTTCTTTCTTTCTTTCTTTTTTTTAAAGACTGGCTAAGGGAATCAGATCTGTTGGTACATGCCTGTAGTCCCAGCACTTGGGAGGATAAGGCAGGAGGATCTCAAGAGGTCAAAGCTACTAGGCTATAGGGTGAGTGCAAGATGCTATCTCAAAAAAAAAAAAAAAAAAAGATTGGTTAAGGTTTGTATACTTGCTTGCTCTCTCAAAAACCCATCTCTTTGTGTCATGGATTCTTCGTATTTTTTTTTTGTCTTAATTTCACTAATTTCTGCTCTAACCTTTATTATTTCCCACCTTGTGTTAGCTTTGAATTTGGATGGTTCTTGTTGTTCTAGGATCTCGAGGTGCATATTAGAGTCACTCTGTTTTCCTGATGTGGGCATGCATAAATATCAACTTTCTTCCTAGGACTGCTTTCACTGTGTCACACAGGTTCTGGTATTTTGAACTGTCTCATTTCTTCTTTGATTTCATGACCAACTGATTATTCAAGAACGTACTGTTTTAGGAAAGAATCTATACCAGCTGTCTCTCAGACAAAGGCCTACTCTCTAGAATACATAAAGAGCTTAAAAAAATAATTCCCCCCAAATGTAAAGACCTAATTCAAAAATGGACATCTGAAATGATTGCAGACTTTTCAGAGGAAGAAGTAAAAGCTGCCAAGAAGCATATGAAGAAATGTTCAACATCGGTGGTCACTCAAGACATGCAGATGAAAACAACACTAAGATTTCATCTCACTCCACAAAGGATGGCTGCTATCTAAAAATTAGCCAGCAACAAATGCTGCTGAGGCTGTGGAGAAAAAGGAACCCTTCTCCACTGGTAGTGGGAATGTAGACTGGTATAACCTCTATGGAAGTCAGCATGGAGATTCCCCAAAAAACTAGGATTAGAGGTCCCATTTGACCCTGCTATTGCCATGCTAGGAATACACATGAAAGAATTAAAAGAATCATATCACAGTGACATATATGCACGCATATTCATAGCAGCTCAGCTTGTGATACCTCAATCTTGGAAACAACCCAAATGCCCATCAACTGGAGCCTGGATAAAGAAGATGTGGTTTTTCCATAAAATAGAGTATTACTCTGCCTTAAAGAATAAATTTGAATCATGTATACTCAAATGGACATACCTTCAGGACATACTCATAGGTGAAATAAACAGGTCACAGATGTATAAATATTGTATCTGTTCTCTTGTATGAGAAACTGAAGATGTTAATGAGTTCTAGAATGTATAATGGATATTGTGAAATAGAAAATATTCAAATGAAATGTTGTGGAGTGAAAAATGAGGGGTACAGAAAAAGATGTGATGGTAATAAAAGGGAAACAAAACTTATATATTTAGGGAATGGGGGGTTGTGGGGTGCAAAGGAGAATGGGAAAAAATGAGAATTGTGTCATATATGGGTACAAATTCCCAATATTGAGTGTGATTATGATGTGTATATGCAATGTACTAATATATATTTTTTTTTTTTGCTTTTTTTTTGAGACAGGGTCTCGCTTTGTAGTTCAGGCTGGCCCTGAGCTCACTATGGTGCCCAGGCAAGCCGCCGTGAACTCAGCAATCCTCCTGTCTCTGCCTCCCGAGTGCTGGGATGACAGGCCTGAGCCACCACGCCTGGCACTGTGGTATGTGGTATTGATGGCTGGTGGGCCGTGAGTCACCACGCCCAGCATTGTATGTGGTTACCGGGGATCGAACTCAGGACCTTGCGCTTGCGAGGCAGGCGCCAGAACCACTGAACTAACCCTCCAGCCCTAAGATAAATTTTTTTAAAAAAAGAATGCATTGTTTGATTTCCATGAATTTGCAAAATTTCTGTGGTTTCTTTCGCCACTGCTTCTTGGTTTCCCCATAGTATGACCTGATAATGTGCATGGGATGGTTTAAATTCTTTTGCATATACTAAGCATGCTTCCTTGAGAATTCCATGTGCTGCACAAAAGAATGTGTACTCTGTTAGTGTTCAGTGGAAGTATTTGTAGATGTTTATTAAGTCCATTTGTTCTGTAGTTTGGTTCCAGCTTGATATTTCTTAGTTGATTTTTTTGTTTCATTGATCTGTCTATTTAACTCACTGGTCACTTCTTCAATCTTTTTAAATTTTTTTTTTTTTTTTTTTTTTTTGGTGGTTCCAGGCATCAAACTCAGGCCCTTGTGCTTCCAAAGTAGGCATGGTATCGCTTGAGCTAAATCTCCAGCAATTTTGACAGAATTTTTAATTAATTTTTGCTTGGAACCTTTTCATCGACTCTAGTTCTTTCTGATGCTGGTCATTCAGTTTTTTTATTCTTTTGTTTAGGTCAGTTAGCTTTTAGTGGTGTCTTCTGGAGACTCACTGATCATTTTGTTTCTTGAGCCACTTTCAGTTTAGTTTTATCTTCTGTGAACTTATCAACCACCTTATTTGGCTCTTTTGTATCTCCTCTGTTACCCTTTGAATTAATTTGGCTGTGTGGCTTTTGATTTCCTTAACTTCGCTGTTCATGGTCAGCCCTGATAGAAGTAGGTGGGTGTTCTTTTGCAGGTATTTTGTTGCATTGTCTTCTCATGTTTCTGTTTGCTTGTTTGTGTTGAGGCTTTAGGGCTGACTATAGTGGAAAGATTTGTTACTGGAATGGAGACACCTTAGTATCTACTTTTCAGTGATGTTCTCTGAGAGTGGCTGACTATTGATCTTGACCTGTGACCCAATATCCAGTCTCCTTTTTTTCAGGGAGAGGTTGCTATATATGTGGATAATAACCTAGTTCTCTGGAACAGGCCACAGTATTGTTAATGACACCAAAGCAATCCAGACATTGAACATTTCTCTCCAAGAAAACCAATTAATTTCAACAGCTATGTCACCTTGTCTAAGGTAATAAAGTCAGCAAAGTAATAACATCAAAAACAAACTGGATACTAACAAACCCTAAGGTTGAGTTATATACCACCCTCAACCATAAACAGATCTATAATTACAGTATAAATACTAAAACTAACTAACTATCAAACAGTAGTAACTATCTACTAAATGAAACAACTCTACCTCCACTAACAATCAAACATTATCCAACAGTAACTGCACAGAGTTAAATAGCTGTCTAAAAATTCATAAAACTTAATAGTTATACTACTAAAGATAAAGGGGTGAAAACTAGAAAATGAAGAAAATTTGAAAAATCAATCAATGGAAGATGAGAAAGAAAAGAGACATATGAGATTGGACATCATTTTGGTGAATAAAAAGAAAATAGTGGGTCAGAGATTTAGCTCAGTGGTCCCAGTACCTGCCTACCAAGTGCAAGGTCCCTGGCTCGATTCCAGTAACCAATACAATACTGGAAATAGTGACTCACACACATTTGCTAATACCACATGCCACAATGCCAGGTATGGTGGCTCACACCTATAATCCCAGCTTTAGGAGGCAGAGGCAGGAGGACTGCTCAGTATCAGGCTTGCCTGGACTACTTAGTGAGCTCATGGGCAGCCTGAACTACAAAGTGAGACCCTGTCTCAAAAGAAAAAAAAAGAAAAGAAAAAGAAAAAGAAATTAATAGTATTAGGAAAAACAGTCAAAGAGAAAAATGAACAAGAAAAACCAAAATATAAGATATTACAAAAGGAAAGAAGTTTAAAAGGGAAAGAGAGAACAGATTTTTTTAAAAGTGTGGAAAAACAGTGCCAGGCATGGCAGCTCATGCCTGTCATCCCAGCACTCGGGAGGCAGAGACAGGAGGATTGCTGAGTTCCAGGCTTGCCTGGGCTCCATAGTGAGCTCAGGGCCAGCCTGAACTACAAAGCGAGACCCTGTCTCAAAAAAAAAAAAAAAAGTGTGGAAAAACTCAAATGCCAAAAAAATGAAAGAGAAAGAAACAATAGAAAAGCAACTGAGCTTTTAAAAAACTCTATTACTGAATGAGTGGCTGCTTTCAAGGCTCTGCCATCTTAGAATCCGGTTTTCTCCATCTGGCTCTAGGGGCTGTGGGTTTATGAGGTGCTCTTTCTGCACCTGAGGTCCCTCTGTCCATTCAGCTGAGTAACCACCCAAGCTGGCATCTGTCCTTGCTCATGCTGATAGATGAGAAAAGGAATCAGCCCTCTCATCTCTGCTGGATGAAGGCGACAGGGAGAGAATTCAAACAGACAGCTGGACTCAGTGTCGACACTCGGTGGACTTGGTGTTAGAGCCTGGATCCGAATGTTCCCTAAGGCCTCATGTGGTAATGAGAGAGTTTTGAAGGCAGCTAGATTAGGGTGTGTGATGCTGGGATTAAGGACGTCCTACCCTGAGCATGGGCGACACCATACACAAGAAGGATAGCCTGGAAGGGATAAAAGGGCTGCAATAAAGAATGACAAGTTTCATTCATTTATGTGCAAATGGATACACCTTGAGGACACACTAATAAGTGAAATAAATAAATCACAGATATGTAAATACCATATCTTTTCTCTGGTATGAGAACCTGCAGATGTAAATGACTTCTAGAATGTATGACAGATTTTGTAAAATAGGAAATATTCTAAGGGAATGTGGTGAGGGAAAGTAATGAGGGGAAAGAAGAAATATGATTGGGAAAGAAAAAGAAATAGCAGGTATGTAAGGAAGGGGTAGGGGGTTGCAGGTGGGTAGGGATATGGGTAAAAATGCGAATTAATTCATGTTATATACTGGTACAAATTCCCCAGTGTTGAGTGTGATTGTGAGGTGTATATAAAACGTACCAATAGAGAATTCAATTAAAAATAAAAGGGCTGCTGCTGCCTCTGTGTCATTGTCTAACTGCCTTCGGCCGCTCCTCCTCCCTGCCATGCCCCTCCGCCTCCCAGACAGCCCACCACGGGCTGAGACCTCGCGAACCGTGAGCCCTCCCTCCTCGAACCTCGGCTATCTGATATGTTGCCTCAGCGATGAGAAACGTAATGAAGACACTTGGCTTCTCCAGCTCCCGGGCGGGGCCCTGTCTTTCCCAACCTGGGCTCGTCCTTCTCGGGCCCCTCGGGGGTGCTGTTCTGTGGCTGACTCTCACCCAGTCGCTTTGGGAGGGTAACGCTGGACTCTAAAGCTGCTGGCCAGGCCCACAGCTCCTCGCTGGGCCAGCCGGCCCTCCGGTTCACCCTCGCCCAGGCACTCTCCTCGCTCAGGACCGGGTCCATTGGGTAGTCCACACCTGTGCTGCCCTGTGCCAAGGGAAAACAAAATGGAGAACCAGCTGGGGCGCTGGGCTGCTTATCTCTCTTCTGTTCACCGTGGTACAGACTGAACTGTGTCCTCCTCAAATTCATATGCTGAAGCTGTAACACCCAGTGTAACGTGTTGAGTCCGTTTGGGGCCCTGTAACAAAACACCACATTACACGTGCCCAGAAGAAAATCCCCACGGGCTTTTCCTACTTTACCCCCACCCTGCATTTACAGGCCACTCTGCCCAGTGACATGCAAGCCAGCAGTCTCCCTTAGACCTCCCATCGGTCACTACCCTCCGATTCTGTCTTGCCAGTATCTCTCCATCCAAATCCTTCCTCCGTCCTGCTGCCACTGCTTACGGCCAAGCGCTCGTTACCCCTACCCAGGGCCACTGTGATACCCTGCTAATTGGTCCCCCTGCAGCCGCTCTTGACCCCCGAAGTCCATCACTTCCAGGTTAACTGGAGTCATTTGATAAAATGCAAAGTAAATTTTGGGATTTTTGCCTCCTAAATCTGTGCTTCCGAGCCTGCCTAAGGACTGTCTCCCCCAGCCCCGCCGGCCGTCCTTGGCCTTACCTCTCACCTCTCCTGGCCTAACGCTACGCGCCTAGCACCAGGCTCCTCACAGACACTGGCTCTCACGTCTCTGTCGGTTAAGTCAGCCCCTCAGACGGAGTTATGCCCTTTCTGCTCTTGCCTGTCACAACCTTCGAGATTCAGGCCAGGCCCGCCGTGGCCTCCGAGAGGCCTCTCGGAATCCCGGATGAGTCACAGATGTGCCAGAGATCCGGGACCACACTCAACATACATGTCTGCCTCCCTGACTAGAAGCACTGCAGTTAGAAGCATGTGTTTTAAACCATGCATACTCGCTAAGGAAAGGCTGGCTAAGTGGAAGAAGGAAGGCTTGTTTTATTATTCAACAATTCTACACACTGTTCATTAACAAAGGAATAAATGATCATTTCATTGGGACTTACGAACATCTTCATCAACATCTTCTCCTGGATAGATCAGGGTTTCTCCACTATAGCACTGCTGGCCTCCGAGCTCTGTGATGTTTGTAATGAAAGCTGTCCAGAGCATTCCAGGGTATTTAGCAGCATCCTCGGCATGTACCAGACAACTGCTTCCCGCTCCTTCTTTATGACAAGGGGATAAAGTCTCCACTATGGCCACATGTGCCCTGGCCAGGGTAGGGTGGAGGTGGGGGTACAAGGGGAGACAGGACTGCTTCTGGTGTAGACTGGTGTTCACCATCTATTGTGAATTTTGTAACAACTCTGAGGCAGGGATTCCCAGAACATTTTATTTGGTCCCTCAGGATATCAATTATTCTTTGAACAAACAAATCTGCCATAGTTTATCATATGTCTTTAGAGATATTTAAATCACCTCTATGTAAAGTTTTAAGAGTTTTTCTAATATAATTATCTTGTAAAAAGATGAGATCATGTCATTTATTGTTCTATAAAAATGTAAGACTGTTTTTTAAAGCATAGACATGTGCTGGTCCTCATTTGGAAAGGACAGAGGTTTATAATTTAATTTGAAGGCTGCTGTCCTCCGGCTAAAAGAGAGGGAGCAAGTAAAGGAAGGAGGAGGGAGACAGAGACAGAAAGGAAAGAGGGTTGTTTCACCCAAATGGGGAGGTTTGTGTTAACTTCCTTTCCTTTGCTCTCTGCATGATTCTGACCCATTATTATTGATCAGTGTGGTCAACATTAAACAGAGGCACGGCGAACTCTATTACACAGGCTGGTCAGACAAAGGTCAATCCAATATTCCGGATGACAGTTTCCAATATTCAAAGTTATCTATTAATAAACACACCAAAAATGAAAATATTGAAGAAATTCTTTGAGACAAAAGGAACATTTGCTGTATGCTGAGAAGTGTGGAGTTTTTAAAGTAAATCACACAGATGTGAACTCTCCTCTCTGAAAGTTGGGGGAGATAAAAATTAATGAAATAGTCACACTGATGGGGTTATAATTATAAACAGAACGAACACTAAGCAGAAAAGTAATTAAGGAACATGACCTAGAATTGCGGAACTGACACCTGAGTTGAGATCTGAAGAAGGCATCTAAGGAATTAGCTGAAAGAGGCAGAAGAAGAGCAGCCACAGATGGAGGGATTGGGGGTGGGACGGGTACAGCCCCTGCAGGAATTGAACCCGGAAAAGACGGGAGCTGAAGAGCCCAGGCAGCCGAGCAGGACCTGCTGGCTCATGGCCAGGTAAGTAGGACAGCCATCACCTGAGGTCCGGGTGAGATCCCTCTGCACGGCGTGGGACGGACTAGTGACACACGCGAGGGACACAGGCGGACTCTGGTGTCTCATCTGTGTCAAGGTCCTTGCTGTCCAAGTCCAGGCTAAAAATAAACTCCTGTCCCACAGTGTGTGTGAGCTTGAAAATCGTTAGGCAAAAGATATCGGTCTCGAAAGACTGCCTGATACACAATTCCACTCATATGAAATATCTAACTTGGCAAACCATGGAGACAGATTGATAGTACCTGGGCCTGGGGTGAGGGGGTACTGGGGGCGATCACCAACGGGCACAGGGTTTGTTCCTCTGTGCAGATAAACTAATCCAGGGTGAGACAGTGGCAACTGTTGAACATTTTTTTTTTTTTTTTTTGCTTTTTGAGATAGGGTCTCGCGTTGTAGTTCAGGCTGGCCCTGAGCTCACTATGGTGCCCAGGCAAGCCGCGAACTCAGCAATCCTCCTGTCTCTGCTTCCCGAGTGCTGGGATTACAGGCATGAGCCACCATGTCCGGCATTCTGTTGAACATTTTTGCTAACATACTGAAAACCAAGAACTGAATACTTATAATAAGGGTGCATTTTCTTGCATGTGAATTATATTTTCATAAAGCTGTTGTGAAAAGAAAAAAAAAAGTAAAAACTCAAGACTAAAAGAGTTCTAAATTGCCTAAGTACAAAGAAGGTTGAGCTGACTTTCAAAATTCTTAACCTTAAAGCCATGTTCTTTACAGTGTTCCCTGCATTCTAAAATTCAGTTAGTCAAAATCTATGAATTAGCCGGGCATGGTGGCTCACGCCTGTCATCCCAGCACTCAGGAGGCAGAGGCAGGCAGATTGCTGAGTTCGAGGCTTGCCTGGGCTACATAGTGAGCTCAGAGCTAGCCTGAACTACAAAGTGAGACCCTGTCTCAGAAAAAAAAAAAATCTATGAATTATATTGAAATAGAGGTATTTAAGCAAGAACAGCTAATCAATGATTGGGAGAGAGCACCATAATTCCCAAATCACAGTTTTTGTTAAGAAAAATTATAAAAGCATCAACCACTGGCTACTAGATCAATTGGAATTTTACTATTTTGTCAATTCAGTCAAAGAGCAGATTTTAACTTTTAGCACGATTTTCATTTTCCACCCAGACAGCCACTTAGTAGATATGTGATATCAATCTTGATTTCCAACCTCAGCTTTCTGCGAATTTAATGAGGAAGTAATTGTGCAAGAATGTGTTTTAAAACACAAATCTCAACTACCTTATTATTACATTTACAGATGATTGCCACATGAATTGGCTTTATGTCATGCGAGAATATCACTAACACTGTTCTTTCAAGGGAGACAGTATAAGAGAATATAGGATGTATGTGACTGCCACTAATAATTGTGACTATGACTATTTATTCTTAAACTCAGATTTGTATTAAAATGATTATCTAAAAAAAAGAATCAATGTGTGGGGTCACTGTCTATGTCGGACTGTTTCTGGTGTGACAGCAAATCAAACTCAATAATATGTAACTGAAATATGATTTTTTTTTGGCTCATTTAACAGCCGAATGCAGTTTTAGTGCTACCTCCAGGCCCAGCCAGACTCAGTGCAGTCAGGTCTGTTTTCTGCTGGACTCATTTCCTACTTAGACTCAGGTCTGTCTGTCCTAACCGTTGGAAGCAACAGTCCATCCTGCCTCTTTCCTGGCGCTCAGCCTTGGGCTCGAGCCTGAGACAGGCCGCAGGGCTGCCTGGCCCACACGCCCACCCTTGCAGGCCTCGTTCCCACTTGAACCATACAGAAGGAAGATTGGAAAATGGATGAAGCCCTAAAATAAAACCAGATATTGTTGCTAAATAAGAAGAACAGAGCCTGGCAGGAAAAATAGTAAGTGCCCATCAGAGTTTCCATTCAGAAGACAGTCGAAGAGCCAGGGCAGCGGGCAGGCCCCTGACACACCAGCCTGGAAGGGGTGTGGCCGGGCCCTTCTAGGGGACTCTCCCCAGCAGCACCGGGGGAGCCAAACACTTGCCCCAGACTCTATCTCCACCCTTCAAGCCTCACTTTGTCCCCCAAGGGGCTGACATGAACGGACAAGAGCAATCACTCACGGACCTCCAGCTTCCAGCGGGGCCTGGCAAGTGGAAAACACCCAAGGAGAGGATGGCAGGAGAAGACAGGCAGGAGAAGAGGGAAGGGAGGGGTTGCTGAAGAAAGCCACAGCCCCGAGCCCAGCAGCAGAGCCCCTGGAACTCAGCAGAGCTCTGCCTCCCGGCTCTGGACACCGTGGCCTGGACTCCCCCCTGAACAAGACCTGGGGGTCCACGGGTGCTGTGCTGGAACTGAGGATTCTCCCAAAGGCCCCTGTGCTGAAGGCATGGGGTCCAGCTTGCTGACGGTGAAAGGCTCGGAATCAGGAGTTCGGGTCCCCAGGCCTGCCCTCGGGGAATGCGGTCCGGCTCTTCTCTGTGCTCAGGAACAGGCATGCTCCGTGGTGCGTGGCCTCAGCATAGGCCCAGGGGCCACAGGCTCATGATCTGGAGCCTCTGGAAATGCAAGTCAGAGGAAATCTTGTCTCTTGATAAATAATTTAATTATCTCAGATACTTGTAAATGTAATAGAAGTTCGGCCTGGAGATTTAGCTTAGTACCTGCCTCGCAAACGCAAGGTCCTGAGTTTGATCCCTGCTAACCACATACAATGCTGGGGGTGGAGACTCATGCCCACCAGCAATCAATACCACATATTACAGTGCTGGGCGTGGTGGCTCACACCCTTTAATCCCAGCACTTGGGAGGCAGAGGCAGGAGGATTGCCGAGTTTGAGCCTTGCCTGGATTACACAGTGAGCTCAGGGCCAGCCTGAACTACAAAGTGAGACCCTGTCTAAAAAAAAAAAAAAAAAAAAAAAAAAAAAAAAAAAAAAGCACCTTGGTTTTTTGGTTTGACTTCTAACTGGGGGCTGCCAGTGCAGTTTCCTTCTTTGATGTCCATTTATGAGAATATTTTATAAACTCAGGCCATCTCTTATCAGGCTAGCCCTAGCAGTATCCTAGATCAGGAATCAGCCTGGTCCAATCAGCTATTGCTGAGGACCTGGGACTCAGCGCAGTGGTTCTGGCACCTGCCTCCCAGCACAGCTGAGCCCACAGTCATGAGGTACAGATCATACTCCTCGCCCACCTCAGGACCAGCCCAGGGTCACTGACCCTCAGTATGCAGATGGTCTCTGATTAACTCTTTCTCGCATAGGCTAAAATTATCACTAACAAATCAGTAAAACAATCTGAACCAATTATATGTGCTGTGCTTTTAGATTTTGCTGCAAAAAGAAATCTCTGAGGCTGGAGAGGAGGAACAGTAAAAAACAATCTTGCACTAAAAGTCAAGTATTTATTTCTGCTGGCATCTCTAAACACAATCATACAGTCCTAGAGGCCAGAGTGCTACAAATTACACCTACGACAGGGAAGTTTCAATTCCTAGGAGACCATATGTCTAACAATGGACCTCAACCCTTTAATTCACACATTGGTCTGTCAACAACGCTACTTTTCACTGGTCTGGTGAGCATGGAAGGAAATACAGTTCAGGAGACAGTCAGAGGAAACAGTAAGTATCTCTGATGAGAACCAAACATTTCTTTTGAGACAGGGTCTCACTCTGTAGTTCAGGCTAGCCCTGAGTTCCCTATGTAGCCCAGGGAAGCCTCAAACTCAGCAATCCTCCAGTCTCTGCCTCCCTAGTGCTGGGATGACAGGCGTGAGCCACCACGCCCAGCACTGTGGTATGTGTATTGATTGCTGGTGAGCGTGAGTTACCACACCCAACATTGTTGTATGTGGTTATTGGGATCAAACTCAGGACCTTGCATTTGTGAGACAGGCGCTGGAACCACTGAGCTAAATCTCCGGCCCCCAAACTTTTTTTTTTTAAGTTTTGTTTTAGTTTTTTGAGAAAAAATCTCACTGTTGTAGTTCAGCCTGGCCCTGAGCTCACTATGTAGCTCAGGATAGCCTTGAACTCACAGAAATCTTCCTGCCTCTGCCTCCTGAGTGCTGGGATTACAGGTGTGAGCCACCACACCCAGCATTGTGATACATGGTTGGGGATCAAACTCAGGACTTTGCGCTTGCCAGCCAGACATTGAAACCACTGATCTAAATCCTCGACCGGAGGACCAATCTTTGAGGAGAGCTGGAATTTTAGGACTCAGCCACTGCCCAATAAAAAGCACATGGAGCCACAGAAGTTTTACAGAAAAGCATTTAAAAGCCCAAGTATGCTATTTTTTCAGATCATTCCCTATTCATTGCTTTTGTCTTTTATTTTCTTCCATTCATTCATTAAACATCTATCCATAAGAAACTACGTTGGGTCTCAGCCCCATGGATCTCAACAAGGATGAGAAGGAACACCAAGGTCCACGACAGGGCATCCAGGGTAGGAGAAAGAAAACACACTGATACACAGTAAAATATTTGGCACCATGATCTGTAAAATATAAGGCATGTTCCCAAATCTGCTATTTCATAGTTCAGAAGAGGGGACGACATACTGGAGAGCTGAAGATGGCATCACAGGTGTCACAGAAGGATGTGACCTGGTCTGCAGTTCTTCGTAACTGGTTTCTTTGACCCGGATGGAGGTGTTGAGGTGCAGAGTCAGGACACAGACTCTGAGGGTGATTTCAGAGAATTACTTCCGTCTTTAATGAACAGGAGTGTAGTTTATATACAGGTAATTGGGGGCAGGCATAGGGAATAGCCTTACGGCTACCTCATCCATTGGCTGAGCCCGGAGAGTCAGGACATGGGGCGATCTGGTCCTGACCAATCAGGGGACTCTACACAACGGGGTAGGCACTGTATGCGACACCCTAATGACATCCTATGGTGACCTACTGGACTCAGGTGCTCCCTCCCTGCTTATCCAGACGTCATCATCACCCACGCTGGGCTCTTGTTGGCAAACAGGCTAACTCAGTGGGTGAGAGGACACAGGATGGAGTCTCCCTTTTACCTGCCTATTTTTCCAAAGAGCTCAGTGTATTATCCAAGAGGGAAAGTGGAAAAGAACATCCAGCAGAGGAGCAAAGCAGATTATGTTTTGCAAAGACAGCCACATCTTCCACCGGGAAACAGAATCCAGCATTTGTGACTTCAGCCAAGTATGGCAGACATAACCCTATTATCTTAGTTGCTTTCTTGTTGCTGCAAGAGAACACCTGAGAGCAGATGATTACAAAGAATAGACGGGTTCTCTTTGGCCACATCCAGGTTCAAGTGGCCACAGCTTGCCACAGTCTCATGCTGCCACATAAGAAAGTGGGGATGAGCAAGTGCAGAAGAGACAAAACACAGATGACAGCTTCACTGTCGCAACCACTGGCTCTCCTAATAATCTAGTCCCAGAGAACAGCACTAATCCCTCTTAGCCTAATCACCTCCCATCTCCCAGTACCACCAGAGGCGAAAATCACACACAGGACAAAGGCTGGAAGCTCGGCACTGAAATTAGGTGACATGAAAATAAACACAAACTTGAACGTGAACAGTAAGACTGAGTTGTGAATCTTTGGTGTCAGCGTTTCCATCAACGAAGGATCTAACGTTCTCAGATCCTGGGGCAGCACAGGGTCTGGTGTATAATGGGTTATTTTGCTCTCCACCGTCGCTAAAAACAGCAAGTCCCTCATTTACAGGGCCTCTGGCAAAGGGGAATAAAGGAGGACCATGCTGGCCACCTAAAGGAAAAGGAAAGGAAAGGAAAAGAAAAGAAAAGCAGAGATAGTGGATGATATCCTGAAATAATCCCCTGGGAAATGAATTAGAAACCTGCCCCTAACTTGGCACCATTCCAAAAACATGTCTGAAAAGATTTCACAGAGAAGAGCACGTGAACAGCCAGGAAGCAGAGGAAGGGTCTGTCCCAACCATGCGCCCCACCGCTCTCCACACCAGCACAATATTCTCTAATTAACCATCCGACGCTCAACAAACCAGGGGAGCAACAGAGCAGCTGAACCGGAGCATACCAAGCAGCCTGTTTTTCAAAATGATATTTGACAAATGAAGAAATGTTCCCAAGATATCTTTGGTTTAAAGAAAGTTCCATAGTAGTATAGACGCTGTCAGGGCAAACAAAGAGGCCCTCAACGGTAGACACCCATAATGCCAGCCCTCTGCAGACTGAGGCAGGAGGATCCCTGTGAGTTCAAGGCCAGAGCTACGCTAAATCCTGACGGGGAGGGAGAGCTTTAGAGACTAGGTCTGTGTCTTTGAACATATCTGCAGCAACACAGCGCCCATACCAGCAAGTACTCAAGAAATGTCAGGGGCTGGGCCTGGCGGCACACGCCTATTATTCCAGCACATGAGAGCCTGAGGGAGGAGGAGTGAAGTGAGTCTGGGGCCAGCCTGAGACACACAGTACGTTCAAGGGGAGCCTGAAGAAGCAGCCTGGGGCAGGAGGGTTAGCTCAGTGGTTCTGGCACCTGCCTCGCAAGCACAAGGACCTGAGTTCGATCCCCGGTAACCACATATAATGCTGGGCGTGGAGACACGCCCACCAGCAATCAACACCGCATACCACAATGCCGGACGTGGTGGCTCACACCTGTAATCCCAGCACTCAGGAGGCAGGGACAGGAGGATTGCTGAGTTCGCGGTGGCTTGCCTGGGCACCATAGTGAGCTCAGGGCCAGCCTGAATTACAAAGCGAGACCCTGTGTCCAAAAAGCAAAAAAAAAAAAAGAATGCAGCCTGACCCTGCCACAAAGAAAAAAATATATATCAGGCAAATGAATTCTATCTACATTTCCTCTTCATTGAGGACCTACTATGTACCAGACGCGTTCTCAAGTTCCTGTCACATGTAAATCTATTTTACCTCCACATAACCCTTCCAAACAAATATTGTCATCATCCCTTCTGAATAGGGAGAAACAGGAACAGAGTCATGAAATGCTAC
>PVIC010005871.1:0-56164 GCA_004025085.1 Thryonomys swinderianus
TTGTAGTTCAGGCTGGCTCTGAGCTCACTATGTAGCCCAGGCAAGCCTCGAACTCAGCAATCCTCCTGTCTCTGCCTCCTGAGTGCTGGGATTACAGGTGTGAGCCACCACACCCAGCAATGTGTTAAGGTTTTATATTTCTGTACAGTTTTGTTTCTATCCTTGGCTTCTAGTTGTATTCCAATGTTGTTAGAAATTGCAGACATAGTACAATTTCAATCTTTCATAGTTTCATAGTTTTTATATTTTTATAGTCAATCCTAGAAAATATCTATGTGCACCTCAGGAAAATATATTTTTTTTCTGTTAAGTAGAATATTGTGACTATTTCTGAGATTCACTTGTCTATGTTATTGACAAAATCCAGTGTTTCCTTATTAGTCTTCTCCCTGGATATTTCTCCCACTATGGAAAATATTTGTCCCTTTAGTTTGCTTTGCATATTTATGTGACTGGATTTTAGGTGTGTATATATTGTAATTATTTTATCTTACCAGTTTTGAACTTCTTGAGTAGAATTCTTAAGTCACATGTCTACTTCAACTTCCTACTTTCTATGGACATTGGAGCATGTTTTGTGCTTATTTTACAGAATTCCTTTGTGCTTCTCTCTCTCTTTCTTTCTTTTTTTTTTTAAGACAGGGTCTCACTTTGTAGTCCAGTCTGGCCCTGAGCTCACTATGTAGCCCAGGCAAGCCTCGAACTCAGCAATCCTCCTGTCTCTGCCTCCCAAGTGCTGAGATTACAGGCATAAGTCACCACACCTGGAGCTTCTCTCCTTTTTTTGACCTTGATCTGTGTCTTTATGCAATGATTTAAAAATTTTATGTCAGGTAAATTATATCATTCTGTATTCTTAGGGTCAGCTCCTGGAGATTGATATTGTTCCTTCATTTGAAACGTATTTCCTTACTCATTTTTCTCCATTCTTTGTGTTGGTGCCTCAAGTTAAACCAGACATATTTCCAGTCTTTACTGACTAGTGTTGTGCGGGGGACTTTTGCCATCAGTCAGCCCAGACAGTGAATATAGAAACCATTACCAACTCCTTTCAGGCTCTGGGAGCAACTAGCAACTGGTTTTTCTGGCTTGAGCTGTAGAGATCCAGGGGTAGGAGCACTCCAGTCTACTGAGGTGTGGGGAACCTATCCCAGCACTGAGGTCCATCTCTTTGGGGAGCCCCTCAGGAATATTGAGAAGCTGGACACCCTTCTCTTCTCCGGGGGAGAACCCAAGACCCTGGGGCCCTGTTTCTTATTGCATGGCCTTGTATCTGAGGCAGGGAGGGACTTTACTGGGAGGATACCTTCCCTGTAGTGAGTCTAGTTTTGTAGCTGTTTCGTTTGTAGGAACCTTTCAGGTTGTTCATACACTTCTCACCAAGGGAATTTGTCAATTAATTATTCTTGAGTTGGTGAGTTTGCTGGGGAAAGATGATTCAGAGCTGCCTACTCTATAATCAGTCTTACTGATTTTGTTTCCTTCTTCCTTATATAAAGAAGAGACTAAAGAAATTGTCAACAATTGCCAATTCTAGAAATGAAAACTGAAGATTTTTAAAAAAGTTACCAGTAGTACATTATAGTTTTTCAAAATAAAATAAGATTTTATGAAAAGATTACTTAATAGCATGAGTGCAGCTCAAGTATACCTGTATGCCTCACAATCCTCAAACAATTGAGCAGACTGGGTGCATATAATACATATCAAACTTGTGTGTGTGTGTGTGTGTGTGTGTGTGTGTATGGTACCAGGGATTGAAATTACGTATCAAACTTTAAAAGCAATTCTTTCATAGCTTTAACATATAAAATGCAGCCACACCTATGGATGTCCCACTAAGAAGGAGGTGAAATACCTAGAATAGCAAATTATGAATTATTTCAGTTCTTTTGTAAATTAGCTAATGATATCGAGGAAAAGGATCAGAAATGGGTAATTTCCTCAGCTGGAGGATCATCTTGATAAACATCATCTTTGTAAACACCATCCAAGCTGTTCAGATTGCAATTAGTTACATACACAGCCACATTAATTGCTGAGTAAACCTGTACGCAGTCAGTCCCGGTACAATGCTGGTTCTCTTTGACCGACTCACTAAAATTTGACCATTTGACCCCATTCTTAATGCTCATGAAGGGATATCCTTTAGTGAATCAGTCATCTGCAGGGTTACATGGATGCCAGTGCGTAACAGGTGATCACATGAATAATACTCCCTGAGAGTCCAACATTTTACTTTGTGTATAGAAACACATATGAAAGATGCATTGAAAACAAAAATCTGTAACAATATTTGTATATTTTCTTTCTTATAAAAATGGGTTTGATCTAATATGTGAGGCTTATGGATCCAAATGTGCTTCTTCAGTTTGCATTTGTGGGCTTTCTGCAAGGAATTAATTACCCTGGCTTCCACATACAAATGCCTGGCTCACTTAGCTTTCACTGTGATGTCTTCTGTGTTTGTTTACAAGTGTAATTAGAGAATCTTATTTTCAAAATTGAGTTTGCTGGGTTGAAAGTACAATCTTTGGCCAACACTG
Organism: Thryonomys swinderianus; assembly: GCA_004025085.1. Classification (NCBI taxonomy): domain Eukaryota; kingdom Metazoa; phylum Chordata; class Mammalia; order Rodentia; family Thryonomyidae; genus Thryonomys; species Thryonomys swinderianus. Next base: position 2,547 of record PVIC010005871.1, read on the forward strand.
AGAGTATGCAAAGCACATTTTGTGTGTGTGTGTGTGTGTATGTGTATGTGTGTGTGTGACTCATTTCAGCAAAAGCCTGAAAGAAAACAATAGCAGTAAATTCTACCAGAGGCAAAATAGGATGCTCTGTATCCATCACTAAGCAAAAATTTGAAAAAAAAATTAAAAAATAAAAATAACTTCTGGATAATTCTAAAGTCTTAATGATAACCTGGTTTGTGTTTTAGAGCTTTGCAACAAGAAGCTTTTGTCCACAACTTGTTTTCATTTTCAGGTATGACAGTTCCAAAGCCTTAGGAATGTATAAGACATCCTTGCTCGATGTAATATATTAAACAGTTTGCTAGGCTTGCAGAGGTTCAGAATGCTAAAAATAAAATTGCACCAGTAGCTCTGCCTGTCTGTGTGCCAAAGCAATACAGATGATTTTTGAATAAAGAGAACAACAGTGTTTATCTGTGCTCGCTAACAACACCAATGACACATGCTGCTGTACAACACTCTGACTCTATCTCAAACACCCATTAGGGAGAATTATCATATGCAATATTACATATTCACGAGCTAACAACAATTGATGCATGGCTGGAAAGAAACAAGATATTGAAGTCACACTTGGATTTTACCCTGTGGAGATTACACTGCAGGCTTAATTTGTGCTCTTCCCTGAATCAAAAAGCCCCCTCCCCACCCCACTGCATTGGAAGAAAATGCAAAAAATTATGTTGCAAAATACAGTACTTATTTCCACAAGGATAGCAACAACCTTAAAGTAATTTCAATGTTGTCAGTAATGGCTGAGTAGGAGCCTACACTAACGAAACAAATCTGATAGCACAGAATAAAGGGACAGTGACAGAAATGCTGTCAACCTGCTCAGTCTGTCTATCTCTTCTGGCTCCTCTTCCAATCAACACATCCTGTGCACCTCCTGTCAGGTGAGAAGCATTGTGATTTCTCCCAGAAGACTCTTGCCTCACAACCACCTGTTGCAAATTTGCACCCCCTCCATGGCTTGCTGGGCTTTGTCTGGGTGACAGGAAAGGTGAAAAAGGAGACAGGACAGTAGAAATGTATGTGTGAGCGTGTGAGGCAGTCTAGGGAGAGTAGGAGCAGAGCAGGTATAGTTCTCAGGCATAGTAGTGATAAAGAACCAGTTCATGGACAATTGCAGTGTGGCCAGAAGTGTTGAGAAACACCTTGATGGAATGCTCTTTAGATACCAGAGGCTTTTCCTGGTCAGAGTCTCAGGGACACAGCACCCTCCCATCCCCAAAGGTTGCAGATCCTGAAGAATTCATTAGCACTCCTCCCACTGAAAGCTTTGGCTCAGTACAGTGGCATACAAGGATGAGCTGTTCTGAAGGAGACAATCGAGCTCTGATAGACATAGACATGCTGAAGACAGAGTTGAATCTCAGCAGTCTTAATGGGCCCAGTGAGGCAGTAAATTTCACAGCAACTTGACACATTAATATAGAAGTACAGTCTGTTATATCAAAGTGAGATTGTCTTCGTTCTTAGGGGAAACCAGCAATCCAAAAATGAAAAGTGTGTGCTGGTGACTTGTGAAAAATGTAGTTAACTCTGAGAGCAGAGCAGAGAGAGAGAGAGACTTTTACCTTCCCTGGTTGAAGTCCTTAGGAAGGTCAGTTATGGAAACTCCCACAGCCCTTGTGGCCCTGGCTCCCCCTCTTCCCATTTGGCTTCCTGGGAATCTTGCCACCCTCCAAGTCAGAAACAAGCGTCTGGTCAGTTTTGGGAGACAATGTAGGCCCTCTCTTTCTAATGTTAAGTGTTGTTGTTGTTTGTTTGCTTGGTTGCTTTTTAATGCATTTGTCCCACCACAGCTGCTGGAAGAACATTCCTGAGCCGTTCCACAGGGAGGAAAAACACTTTAATTATTCAGTAATAAGGAGGCATTTTGGTAAATTACAGACTATCCACAGGATTAAATATGATGAATGGTTCAATGATCATTATGCAGATTAAATAGAAAAGGCATGAGTTATATTTATGATTTAATGTTCAGTAAAATGTAGACTACAACACTGTCAGAATAGATGTGAAATCATGAATTCACAGCAGTCAGGATTTGAAAGTAAAATATGAGGAGTGAGGTAGCTATATTGGAAGAAAGAGTATGTAGTTTTTTTTTTCATTTTGCAGATGGAATTAGCAATGTTGTAACATTGTATTCTTAAGGCATACATTTTTAATAAACCACAAAACAGGAGATAATTTATTAATACATTTGTTTTCTTGCTTGGTCATTATCTAACACTAATATAGTTACCTAATCCACTCCATTTCCCCCTTATCTGCCTCAGAAGTATACCTGGAGAGAAAGCATTTTAATCCTTAGGTCTATGATTTAATCCCTTTTACTTTCATATCAGTCACTTCTCTGTGTTTCTAAAAATAAACTTAGTCCTTGTGTAACACAAAGTTAATTTAGCCAAATCAATGTACACTAGTATAGCAGAAGAGTTAGCATCTTAGGAGACCTTTCCATCATTTTTATTTTGTTTTGTTTTTGTTTCCAATAATGGTCTAAAATATGTTTCACACTAGGATAAGGTTTGATTGAATGATACTATCAGAATGACATCTTTGGGATTTGAGAGCAGTCCAAGGTAGTGCTTTATGTATTTTGAGAGAGGGTCTGAGTGATAACATATGTGCGGGGAGAACATTTCCAGTCTTTGAGATAAACAGACCTTTAATGTGCTACAATTAAAACAGAATAGAACTTGCTTTGACTCAGGGAAATGTGATTTCTTGTACTCAGAATGATATGGCACCTTCTATAGATCGTTACACAAGTGAAGCAACACTTGTCTGCTTATGTGGTTGCATAATTATCTTATTTTTTGCACTGGATATTCATCTATATGTCAGCATCGAATACAGCCAAGCTTTGATGCATCTCACCTGATCAACCAGCTTCACTACACACCATCCCTTTGTCTTTGTGCACTTCTAGTCTGATTATCGAGGCTACAGCCCTATCCTGTCCTGTGCTCTGCCTTGTTGGCAATTGTCATGCAGTTCCACTCCCTTGGATGGCTGACTTCAAGAGAATTGTATCTCTCATACTCTGTTGTCATCCATGTAATAGAAATTGTTTTGAAATCTAAGTGATTATACTGAGCTCTATGTCTTAGCAATGAGGAGAGTCATGCTGTTGAGCGGAGGAGAGAGTTCAGCACCTAAACTTATTCCATCTCCCTACCACTTAGAGATGACTTTGAACCAGACAAATTCCATAGCATCCTGGTGAGTAATCCTAACTATGGGGAGATATGAAAAGAACAGCTTCTTTTTGTGCTAAAGTCAGGATTTACTGTGCTTGCCTGAGGTGAGGTCCAGGGTGGCTAAAGGCTTTGAAGAATCCTCCATAGCTCTAGCAGGTTCCCTGTGTCATGGGAAGAAAATCTGGAGTCCTTCAGGTATTTGTGTGAAGAGAGCTTCCTATCCCACAATAACTATCTTAGCCCAACCCCAAAGACATGGACAAACCTGTAAGCAACCAACTCATAGACCATGGCTCTGAGTAAAAGGAATTGGTCTTACATTCATCATGAACAAATTATCCTAATTACTCATTCCTCAATGCACAGACAGAGCTATCCAAACATAAGCAAAATGAAATGATGTGACAACTATTCGAACATATGTGTGTGTATGTGTGTAAGAGAAAGAGAGATCAATAGACAGAGAATCCTATCAAAAACTGGAAATCAGAATGTTTCTCCATAATTTCTACCACTGTACAATCAAAAAAGCTTGTTCAAGTAAAAGAAGCCTACCTCAGTATTAATAGTTAATATAAATGAAGACCACAGACCTAAGTGAACAAGCTGAGGGCCAGTGTAGTTAAGGAAATATGTACAAACTACTGAAGAAAAGAGAAGGCATGCTACAAATCAAAATGTTAACATGATGGAGAGAAAGTTTTAAATAATCCCCATCATGCCAGCAATGCTAACAGTGAGGAAAATATAAAGACCAAAGTGCTGTCATTAGATGCTACTAACACAGAAGGTAAGCAATGATTTTCTATAGTATGTTTAATTGGGATTCTATATTTGACTAAACAAATGAAAATAGATGTTGTTTTCAGAAATAAAATACAAGAAAACTTTTACCAAAATAAAGAAAGAATAAAATCTGAATATTGAAGACACTCCAGGTTCCAGGAAATTTACTGTATACACAAAGCAGACAATACTGAGACATGATTTCCATTTAAGTAATGGATTTCCATGATTTTTAAAAAGTTATTGTTTAGTCATCTAAGTGGTAAAATTAATTATCTCCAAGAGAAAAATAATCAGGATGACTTCTGACATTTTCCACAGTTATATTCAGTGTAAGGTCAGTGGGATAATATCTTCAGTGTTCTACAAAATAGCATACTCAATCTTATATTATTACATTCAGTCTGGTTCTTATGGTTCACCTGTAAGCTCCCATATGGACATTTTCAAACAAGAAATATCCATGGAATACAGTATTTATGAATAGAACACTACCTGGAAAAATTAGTGTATTAATTCCTAAATCAAAATATTGCAAATGGCTTGGCAAAGCAGATGTGTTTAAACACACACACACACACACACACACACACACACACAAGTAATGCTTGTTAAAACAGCTATGAAAGTTTTGGCTGCAGAACAGAATAAACTGTATTATTTAATACACAGCTGATATAAAAGACAATATAATCAAATCAAGTGATGGAAGGAGGGAAGATGAAATAAGATGTAAATACAATATGTTCTCATCTTTACTGGAGAGAGTCTTTTGGTATAATCTAAATTTAAAGCACTATTCTTTTAAAAAATAGAAATGTAATACAGGAAAGTCAATTTCTAAATGATTTTCATAATCTTACCTTCTTAATAGCTGAGGAATATTTAAGAATTAAAGTACTAATTTGAAGGTCAATTACTCCATTTGCACTTCAATTTCTTCTTCTTTCATTTTTGATAAATGTAAAGTACATTAATATTTTTATGTAAACAAAATATGGTTTAAGTTCTGTAGTGTATAATGACCCATCAGTCTATGGAGTTGGCCAGCTATATGGATGCCCTTTATGTGTATGCGCTGGTCTTTGTAGATCAGGAATGCTCGTGTGAGAGGTTATAGAGATGGCCTCCATGATTAGAATGATGATCAGATACCCAAGTAGTGACTGGTGGATAATAAGACTACAAGTGACTGGAGGCAGATAAATCACCAGAAGCAAAAAGGAGACATTATCACATTGGTGAGAAGTTATATAGCACTATGGGCCACCTAAGTTTTCAAGAGCTTTGGTGATCTGGACCAGTACACAATATTCCTAGAGACCAAATAGATAGGAGTTACTTAATTTGCACAACATAAATCAAGTACAGATAAACAGAGGGTTAGAGATAGACAGGATCCTGTTTTCTGGAACCTTAAATGGATTTAAGATTCAGAATCCATTGAGGAATTCCAGAGAAAAAGGACTTCACCACATGCTGGGAGATGTATTCAAGGTAATTCCTGAAAGCTTCTGGCAACCCAGTCACCCACACATTTGGAGAATGGTGAATTGTTGAATGCCACGTCTGACTGACCTTCACATCCAGCTCCAGGGCACCATCTGCTCTGCCTCCTAGAAGGCAGGAGCACAGGGGACAGATGTTTCCTTTCTCACACTTAGTGCAGAGCAGGTACTCCAAGGCCCCACTCCCACGTAACCATCCTTTTACCAGGTCCCACATGGACAGCATGCTGAAGAATTGGTAGCTAGTGGAACTCCAGAGGTCTTCAGCTACCAACAGCTACCATAGTGGGAAAGTGAGTGGAAATCTTTGTGCACTCCCATCCTACCTAACCCCATCCAAAACAGCAAGTCATTTCAAACCACATCTCTGAGACAAAAAGAATGAGTTTTCTCTGTCATATCACTATTTACTTCAGAAGTCCTTCCCTTACAAAAACCAGATGGATCGCAGATGATTACAGTGGACTGCCACAAATTTAACTGAGTGGTATTCTCACTCCAGCTGCTGTGCCAGATGTGGTATCTTTGTTTGAGCAGATTAAAACAGATTGTGGGGCTGGGTATGTGACCAGGAATCTAGGAAACACATTCTTTTGCTGTTCCCTCAGACAGGAGAATCGCAAGCATGCTGTATTCTCTTGGGATGAACAACAGTGTATATGCATGGTTTGCCTGAGGCTGTGGGAACTTTCCAGCCCTGTGACACTGTCAGAAGGGACACAGATGGCCTGGACAGTCTGTAGAACATCACAGACTATACCAATAATAGAACAGATGAGAAAGGGGTAGCAGGTATATTGAGTGCTCTTACAAAGATACATTTATTCCATAGAGAAGAACTTAACCCTGAACAGCAAAAGTTAAGTTTACAAGAATTTACAGTAATCATTACTGAGATTTTTAGAGATTCAGTAGTCTAAGGAGTGCTGGGATAGCCTCTCAAATGTTAGAGGCAATCTACAGTATTTGCCTTCCCCACAACTAACAAAAAAGCTCAAGTCCTCTGTGGGTTCTAGAGCCAGTATGCTCTGCACCTGCTCACGCAGTTGGGATTCGAGGCTCCTTTAACTGACAACAGAATAGAAAGGGCTCTGCAGCATGCACAGGTCACAAGACCGTACCACATTGTCATTAGTCACCATAGGGAAAGGCTCAGGGTAGGCCTTACAGACGGATTCACCATAAAGACTGACAAAAAGAGAGTGCCATCTATAACAAAGAGTTATGTGCCTCTGTGTAAGAAAAAGCTCTGGTTTCCTCTGCTGTTATACTACAACCATCAACATGAAGGCTTTTGTGACCTCAAAAAGGTTTGGGAACTTCCCACCAACAAAGAAGCAATTAATTCTACATTGAACCCCAGTTGGGTGTCTTCAAATTCAATTTAATTCTTATACTATCTGAAGAGAGTATCAGATCCCAAAGATTAAGGACTCAGTCCCCAAGACCTCATCTTAGATGTCAATTACAAGCCTGGGCTGTTTCACTTGTGTTCTAACTAATGGCTATAAATTGGGGCTCCTTGAGTGCCTTGATCAGTTAGAATTTGCCAAACTCACTTACAGAGCTTAGGAAAACAGTGCATTTACATTTCTCAAATAAAGAGACACAGAGGCCAAGGAACATGCTAGATAACTCACATTACTGATCAATTTAATGGAGGTTGGGGAGGTGCTGAAAGTCCTCCTCCACAACCTGTGTTAGTCTTTCTGGTACCTAGTCCTTTTCCCAGCACTACCTAAGGATCACCATTCATTTGTCATTAGCACACTAAATTACAACACTTTGAAAGCTCCCTGGATGTTTGGAGTTGTCTACCAAAACAGGACTAAGACCAAATATGTATTTTCAATGCAACAGTCATGCACAAAATAACTTCAGTAATGCTATTTGCTAATGAAGAGGTTAATAATCTGTTTATAAAACATTAAATGGCCATATGGTCAGAACTGTCTACTATGATCCCAGTTCTTCAGACAGATCAAGGCATCAGATTGAGTACCCAATAACAGTCAACCAGAGACGGGGTTCACACCTACTCACAGGACAGAAAGAGGCCACAAAGTCAGGTGGACAAGCTGTGCATCTCAACTATAACTGTACCCCTCCCTCAGCTCACATCTGTGACAGCTACTAGAAAAGGACAGAGGATTTTCTCTTCTCATGGATAAATCTGATTATGCTGCAGTGATGAGGGATCCTGCACAACTCTGCCTTCAGTGAAAGAACTTCCAGATAACAAAGGGTGTACAACCACTGCACAGGATTATGGGAATCCTATCATCCTACCACATTCCGCACTTTCTGGAGGCTTATGATCTTATGGAATGTTGAATGGCCTCTTAAACCTGCAGCTGAGATGTCAACTTGGTAGCAATACCTTGGAAGGATGGCACCATCTGCATTGGATTAAATAAGCACAAGCAAGGGGATAAAAGAAGAAATGGCCCTCACTCAGTACTGACTCACTTGGAGAATCTAATCTCTTCTTCCTATCATTTCAGCTTTAGGGGTATAGGTTTCATATAGGGGTATAGGTTCTGGCTTCCAATGTTGGAGGGCTCCCACTTGGTGATATAGCACGAGCCATTGAGGCCACCAGGTCCCAATGGCAAGAAACCAATAAATATGAGAAGAGGTCACTGTAGACCTCGCAATGATTGATTCTGATCACCAGGAAGTGGAAACCAGGAAGTGGTGACTGCTGCTCACCATGGAGGGACCATGGAAGACTGTACCTGGGATGCAAGTGATCTACTGAGAAGCATTCAGTGCTCCACATTCAGTTTTAGTGGTAAAAGTACAAGTCCAGCCACCAAAACCAGAGAAGGTTGGTTATAGAAAGTAGGTTTATTTTCCTTTTCAAGTATATTGGTACATTTTAGGTATACCTTATGATCACATTCATCACTGGGGATTTGTACCTGTATATTCTTTATGGCTAAGTAATACTCCATTTTATTTAAAAGAGTTTCTTTATCCAGCCTCCAGCTGATGGGCATTTGGGCCATTTCCCAAATTTAGCTTTTACAAATTGTTGCTATAAATGGGTGCACATATATCGCTGTGGTATGATGCTTCTAATTCTTTTGAGAAAATACTCAGGAAGACAATAGCTAGGACCTCTAATCCTAGTTTTACGAGGAATCTGCACACTGATTTCAACAGTGGTTTCACTAGTCTAGATTCCTAACAGTTCTCCTGATAGCCCTGCCATCATTTGTTGTTGGTTGTTGTCTTGATAGCCATTTTTGCCACCAGTGATGTTGAACATTTTTTTCACGTTTATTTGTTGTTTTTACTTTTTCATCTGAGAAATGGCTATTCATTTTGGATACTCATTTTTTAATTAGGTCTTTAAATTTTGGAGGTCTCATTTTTTAATTTTTTTTCTGTATTCTAAATGGTAGTCCTTTGTCTGGGAAAAGCTGGTAAATTTTTCCACACTGTAAGTTGTCTTTTTCCCTCTGTTGGAAATTCCTTTTTCTGTGAAGAAGCTTTTTAATAAGATGAGATCCCAGTGTTTGATTCTTTGTGATAATTCCTGTGGTGCTAAGATTTTCTTCATAAAGTCTTTGCCTACATCAGCGTCTCCAAAAATTCTACCTAACCTATCTTCCAGGAGGTTTAGTGTCTCTGTTTTAATATTTAGATCTTTGATCCACTTCAATTTCACTTTAGTGCATGCTGAGAGATATGGATCTAATATTAGTCTTTGACAGGTTGAAACCCAGTTTTCTGCACCATTTATTTTATTTTTTTTAATTGAATTTTTTGGTACATTTTATATACTTCTCACAATCACACATAACATTAAGGAATTTGTAGCAGTATATGACACAAGTTAATTCTCATTTTTACCCATATCCCTTCCCATCCACACCACCCCACCCCCCTATATATACGCTCTTTTATTTTCTTTCAGAATCATATTTATTCCTTCCCCTCATTTCATTCCCACACCAAATTTCCTTTGGAAATTTCCCATTCTACAAAAACTGTCATATTTTACTCCATACATACTCCAGACTGTTTCTTTGCCTCCACTAGAGCTCATTTACATCTACAGGTGCTCATATCAAAGAGAAGAGCCGGTATTTGCCTATCTGTGATCTATTTATTTCACTTATTAGTGTGTCCTCCAGGTGTATCCATTTGCACATAAATGAGCCAATCTTGTCATTCTTTATTGCAGAATAATACTCCATTTTATTTAAAAAAAAACACATCTTTATCCAGTCTCCAGTTGATGGGCATTTGGGTTGTTTCCAAGACTGAGCTATCACGAACTGAGCTGCTGTGAACAAGGGTGTACATCTGTCTTTCCAATGTGATTTTTAAAATTCCTTTGGATATATTCCTAGCAGGGGGATGGCAGGGTCAAGTGGGACCCCCTAGTCCTAGTTTTCTGAGAAATCTCCACACAGATCTCCACAATGGCTGCACAAGTCTGCAGTCCCACCAACAATGGAGAAGGGTTCCTTTCTCCCCATAACCTCGCCAGCATTTATTGTTGGTTGATTTTGTAATAGCAGCCATTCTTTGTGGAGTGAGATGAACTCTCAGTGATGTTTTCATTTGCATCCTTGAATGACCAGTGATGTTGAACATTTCTTCATATGCTTCTTAGCTGCTTTTCTTCTGCCTCTGAGAAGTGTCTGTTCATTTCAGATGCCCATTTTTGAATTGGGTCTTTAAACTTGGGGAAGCTGATCTGTTTAAATTCTTTATATATTGTAGATAATAGTGCTTTGTCTGATAAACAGCTAGTAAAGATTTTTTCCCATGTTATTGGTTGTCTTTTAGTGGTCTGCACCATTTATTAAAAAGACTATCTTTCCTCCAGTGAGAGTGTTTGGCTCCTTTGTCAAAGATGAGGTGGCTGAGCATGTCCAGAGTTGTGTCTGCATCTTCTAATCTGTTCCACGATCCTCCAGACTATTTCTTTGCCTCCACTAAGCTGTTTTTATCACAATGACTTTGTATTATAGTTTCAGGATGAGGAGGGTGATACCCCTGACTTGTCTATGTTGCCTAGAATTGCTTTTGCTGTTCTGGCTCTTTTCTGTTTCCAAATAAATTTTTGAAGGGTTTATCTAGTTCTATAAAATACACTGTTGGCATTTCAATCAGAATTGCATTGAATCTATAAAGCAGTTTTGGAAGTATGGCCATTTTTACATTATTGAGTCTTCCTACACAAGAACAAAGGATATGATTTTATTTTTTGATATCCCCTTCAATCTCTTTTTTTCAGAGTGCTATAGTTTTTAAAGTAGAGACCTTTACTTCTTCTGTTATACTGATTCTTAAATATTTCATTTTGGGAGGTGCTATTGTGAAAGGAATTCTTTCCTATATTTCTTTCTCAGTGAGTCTGTTGTCCATGCATAGGAAGGCTATTGATTTTTGAGTGTTTACATTCTATCCAGATACTCTACTGAATCTGATTATTTAGTCTAGAAATCTTTTGATGCAGAATTTGAGGTATTCTACATATAGCATCATGTTATCTATGAATAATGACATTTTAACTTCTTCCCAATCTTTACTCCTTTTATTTATTTTTATTTTATGATTATTGTTGCTGATGCTTCCAGAACTATATCGAACAGGAGTGGTGTTAGTGGATATCTTTGTCTTGCTCTTGATTTTAGTGTGGTAGACTTCAGTATCTGATTGGTTAATACAATTGTTGGCTGTTGGTTTTTCATAGATACCTTTTATCAGGTAGTAGTAAAGACCAGCTATCCCAGTTTTCTGTAGATTTTTTTTAATCATGAATGTATATTGGATTTTGTCAAGCACATCTCCATCTATTGAGATAGTCATATGATTTTGGTCTTTGACTCTGTTAATATAGTGTATTACATTTATTGATTTATGTATGTTGAACCATCTTTGCATCCCTGGGATTAATTATTGTTGGTCAGGGTGTATGATCTTCTTGATGATTCTTGTATTCTGTTTGACAATATCTTATTGAGGATTTTTGCATCTATGTTCATTATGGAGGTTGATCTGTAGTTCTCTTTTTTGGTTGGATCTTTTTCTGCTTTTGGAATCAAGGAAATGTATGCATTCTGGAATGAATTTGGGAGGCTTGCTTCCCTTTCAATTTTATTAAAGAGTTTAAGAAGTAGTGGCATTAAGTCTTCTGTAAATGTCTTGTAGAATTCAGTAGTGAAGCCATGGGGACTGATTTTTCGTTGCTGTTGTTGTTTGTAAGTTTTAAATTACTTTTTCGATTTCATTGACAGATATTGGGCTGTTTAGAATGTTCATATGTTCTTGGTTCAATTTTGGTAATGCATATTTATCTAGGAATCTATTTCTTCTATGTTTTCCATGTAATTGGAGTATATGTTCTCAAAGTAAGTGTTGATGATCCTCTAAATTTCTGCTGGATCTGTTGTAATTTTGCCTTTCATTGCTAATTGGATAGATCTGAGCCTTTCTTTTGTTTGCTAAGGTTGTCTAAGAGTTGATAAATTTTATATATTTCCAAGAGCCAACTCTGATTCATTCATTTCTTTTCTACAGTTCTCTTAATCTCCATTGTATTGATTTCAGCTCTTATCTTTTTTTTTTTTTTTTTTTTTTTTGAGACAGGGTCTCACTTTGTAGTTCAGGCTGGCCCTGAGCTCACTATGTAGCCCAGGCAAGCCTCGAACTCAGCAATCCTCCTGTCTCTGCCTACGGAATGCTGGGATTACAGGCATGAGCCACCAGGCTTTCAATTTGGAATCCTCTTGCCTCAGCGTCTTCAATAGCTCAAGTATGGTCACTGTGCCCTGTGTTCTCAGGCAATGCTACCAGAGATAAACTGTGCTTCTTTCCTGGATCAGAGACTGGCAACTTTGTTCTGTTGAGAATCAGAAAGTAAACAGTAGTTCTTGGGAAAAATATATTATCTGTCTAATGTATTCTCTGTCTTCATTGTTTATATTTTTCAGTTTTTATTTTTATTATCTAACTGCTATATATAATGATCACATTCCTCGTGTGTAGTTAGTACACACACATAATGCATCTGAATTCTTTTTGATCTCCTTACCTTCCCATCCCTCCCTCCCTTTCTCAGTACCCTTGCTTTTTGCAAAAGAAGTATCTCTGTATTTTCTATTATATCTTTTATTGTAGTCTTTATTCATACATTGTATTTCTCATATAAAAGAAACCATGTGTTATCTACATTTTGGTGTTTAATTTATTTCACTTTCATGGTGTATCTTTTTTTTCTACAAAGGTCTTCAGTGCATCCTTCCTTATTGCAGAATAGTACTCCATTATGTGTAAATGCTACATTTTCTTTATGTGTTCATCTGTTGATGGACAGATAGGCTATTCCATGACTTAGCTATTATAAGCTTTGCTGCTATGGACATTAGTGTGCATGGGTCACTGTAATACAATGTTTTTAACTCTTCAAGGAAAATGCTCAGAAGACAGACAGCTGATTCAAATAGAATTTCTAGTTTTAGCCTTTCAAGGACTCTCTTTACTGATACCCATAGTGATTGTGCTAATTTGTATTCCCATCAACAGTAGAGAAGGGTTCCTTTTCCCCTGCAGCACTTTAAAAATGTAAAGCTCTGTATGGCTCGAAGGCAGCGTTCCAGGTAGGCTGGGTTGCTGGTCTTTGTTTTAAGCAGTATTGATCTGTGTCTGTTTAGAGGGATCTAAATCTTTTAATAACCTTTCTCTTTTTGCTTCGGAAGTCAGGTTGCTCACAGTGGAAAATCTTATCTTCTTCGTTTGATAAGACTTCCTATTATATATTTCAATGTGTAAACTGTACATAGTATTACTATTCTACTTTTACTTTCTCTAGAGCCAAATCTATCTTAAAAATATATAATTTACGTTATAATTCTGTAACCTACTTCAAATGGTTCGTAAGTTAAGTAGGTATGGCTGAATAAACAAAGAGGTAGATGAATGATTTGGTAGCAAGACAAAAGTTGCATCTCCCCAAATATGTCTACAAAACACAGTGAGGGTTAGAGATGCAATGAAAAGGAATAGACGGCTGAAGAAGACCGTTCCACCATCTGCAGTTTGGGGAATAACTATAATAGGAATCAGGGCAATCTTCACTTTCAGTCTAGAGGCCTATGCTACTCAAAGGCGGCACATCCCAATACTTCCACAGATCTTGAGGAGGATGAAACCCTATACACACTAGTAAAGCAGCAGCTAGCAGCTAAGAGACAAGCAGGGAGTCAAGTCAGGCGGTGGGGCATGCTGGGAAACTTGAGGACACTCATGCACCAGATGAAATAGAAAGCTGCAAGATTTCATCACACACTAGCAAATAACTTAAAAAGCAATGATTGTTTACTTCTAGAATTCTCCATTTAACCCTTTTGGGGATGTGGTTGATGGCTGGGAATGGAAACCATGGAAACAGAAACCAGCAATAAAGGAAAACTACCGCACTATAGTTTCACAGGCCACGTGACTCATGTTCTCCATGTACTGTCTCATTTCAATTCTGAGCAACACCACAAAGTAGGTAAAGCTGCCGAAGTCTGTAGATGAAGGAGAACAGGTTGGAGGCTCACGTGGAGCTGTGATGGAATTCAAGGTTTCCTGACTCCGGACCACCACTCCTAATCACAAGTGGCAGCATCTGAAGAAGCAGTGGCTGCCCTGACAGGAGAGGGTCACGGTGCAGGCTGCTCCCAGAGACGCCCTGTCCCTCTGGGCTCTGTGGCTGGTGGTGCCCTCTGCTTTGGGGCCTCCCAGACTCACTTGTTTCCTAGGCGATTTATCTGACAGCTTGCTGAAAAACTAAATACACTTTTTATAAAAGAATTTTTTTTTAAGATTTTAAGGCTAAGGTAATTATCTCAGTGCTTTCCATAATTCCGTGCAAGAGCCAATCTCCCAGAAAGCTCAGAAAAACAACTTAGTTAAAAGCACTTTCCCCTTAGATCACAGACTGCCTGTATTTCTCCTCACTCCCCTCTGCTCTCCTATTCAGGTTTGGACAACGCGAGACTGTTGTGAGGTGGGAATCTATCTCCTTCTGCTTATTATCCCTGATCTGAAGTCACACAATCTCCATTTTTGGTACTGTAATAATTTCCACAGCAGCACAAAGGCGTGGATTTGAGAAAGCATGAGTGGGCGGCAGCAGGACAGCCGCTTCGGAGAGATGTAGACCCCGAGTCCGACAGGTGCTCTTAATCCCACGGAGTGGGAGTCCAGACACGAAACCATTTTCTGTCTTGCTCTGTCTTCGGAAATATATTTCATATACTGAGTGGTTTCTAAATTAAACATGGAAACAGCTGCTTCTTTACTTGTAGAGTAAAAGAGGAGCTATACTTTGTACCTTTTATGTTTGACCTTTGTATCAATTTCCTTCAGCAATATTAAGCACCTGGTTCTCCAGGCTCTAAGAGACGTGATCTATGGCACATGAGCTGACGATCTAATCACAGGATTACGGACTTGTCGCTGTGAATTCTAATCCTCCGCTATGCTGTGGAATTTCCATATCACCCTGAGCAAGTTAGTTCATATCTCTTGGTCTCATTCTCCTTATTCAAATGGAGACAGGAAGGATCAAGTCCAGTGGGGATTAGTTATTTAAGTCTTACGGTGCTACATAACTGCTGAGTACTGTTTTCTGCATTACCAGGAAAATAAAAGAAAATATCATCCCTGCATTTCTGAGAAATGTTAGCACGTAAACGTTTCACTGGAGACACTCCGGTGTCTGTGTGTGTTTAAAGACAGGAAGAGAGAGCGCGGGGCGGGCAGACTGATGCTGCGGAGCGCAGGGCAGAGCTGTGCCCGACTCCGCCGTGCAGCAATCAGATGTGATATTCTCAGGTGGGACCCGGCAGCGAGCGAAGATGAGCACTAAAAAAAATAAAAAATAAAAAAAAACCCACAGATTCTGTTTCCAGGCAAGTGTCCTTAATAGTAAAAGATGAGAGAGTAGAAATACAGAAAACACATGTTATATAAACAGAATCGTTTCCAAATAGAAAGCTATATGAGAAGCAACATCAACTCATCAAGGAAAAGTGAGACGGAAGCCTCGCTCTGTGCTTTGTCTAAGTAAGAGCCATTTTTCTGAATGCGGCAGAAGCCGTGAGGCACATACATCTTGGTGCCACAAGGGAGGAGTCAGGGCCTCACTAAACCATGGGGAGTAGGGGGGTGGGCAGATTCAGGGGTCTCTGGATGAAAGAACTCAGCCCAGAATGAACAGGGGCTTCCCAGCATCGAGGGGGGAGAGCTGTGGGGATCCAAGATACTGCGGCACATGGGACACAGCAAACGGCTGAAGCTCAAACTGCTGGGACACATGTTCTGTCCGAGCTCAAGCCTGGCCAAGACTGTGTGAATGTCGCAGCAAGAGATCCCAGGCCATAACCTTGCGGTGACTCCCTTGGCCTAAACTTTCTGAATACAACCCGAATTCTTAGGAGAGCTCTTTTTCTGTTACTGACCTACCTGCACTCAGAACGAAGGGCAGGGTGCAGATAGTGGAAGTCCAGCTAGAATCACATTCAATTTGCAATAATTTACTAGGCCAAAGACCTAGTGTAGATGAGCCTTGAAGGGTGATGAAGATACACCCTCATAAATCCACTGCAAATTGAAAACCACATAAGCAGCAGACATATAGAATCTGGCTGACTTGCAAACACCTTCTTTTAGCGACACAGAGCACTGTAGACTGCCAGTGGTTTCCTCCATGACCATGTGACTGAGCAGGAGCCAGGGGCTACAGCTGCTGCCCACTATCTTCAGAGAGGCTCACACTGCAGATCATCAGCCCAGAAAAAGAGCACACTCAAATTTAACATGTGATTTCTACTAAATTACTTTTGCATCATTGGAAAGCTGAAAAATTGTAAGGCATGCCATGATAAATTGGGAACTGTGTGTGATTTTGTGACTAAATAAGCATTGATTTGTTTGATAGTATTGATTACCTACTCTCTTAAAGGATTGGGAAAACATAAGTAAACATAACTCAGTCTTTCTATCCACGGAGAATGCATGCAGAGTTGTAGAGAGTGGGAGATATAGAAGAAACATGAGAATACCTGAACAGAAATGACAATAATTTAAGGCAGTGTTGGGGACATTAGAGTGTACAAAAGCAAAGGTATCTGAAGGTAGGGTGTCTCCCTGCTCCGCAAGTGTCCGGGAAGGCATGGCTTGAAAAGGAGCCTATATGCAGGTCAGGAAGAAGAACATTCAGCCAGCCTGAGGAGCAATTCACAGTGCTGCAGAGAAGAGCTTATTGACTCCCAGACCACCCAAAATCATGGTGTGTCTGGAAAGGTGCAATAGTTGAGTGAGAGTTACAGGCAGGGACACATTGCCCGCTGCTGGCCTATCATAGCAAGGTGTGTTCACTTCAACCCACACACAATGAGGTGACATTTGGGGACTGAACATGTGGAATGGTATAATCTGGTTCATACTCAAAACTGAGCATTCAGAATGGATGTGGTGGAGCCTTGACAAGAAATGTGTGAGGTAAGGGGAATAGTGCTTATGCACTGGAGAGAGACTGACCGTAGGCACGAGAGAAACACAATGTGATGCAGTCAACAAGACCCCCAGGGGCGGGGTGTTGGAAAGCAGGGCTTGGTTAAGGAAATACAAATGACTCCTTGGATCTGTTGAAGAAAAAAGATGAATCCATCAACAACTAACTGGTTAATTAACAGTGCTCATCCTAGAGTCATGAGCAGTCCATTGTTATAGAAAGAAAACTATTAGGTGAAAGCAGCCGATATGATCATAGCAGTTGAAACCAGGTACAGACTTGCAGGTCCTGTGCAGAATACCAAGCTGGCGACTAACTCTCTGTCTTATTAAGTTTTCACATAATGGTCTTAGAGAAGGTTGTGTGGACCCCACTTCTGCATGCCAGAGATTAATGAAGTTTGTTAATGCCACACAAAGAAGAGGAAGAGCAAGGAGAGGTGCCTGATCTATGTCCTCAACCATGTTTCTAGATTGCTTCACTACTGCAAGTTTGCAGAAATGTTGACTGACCATTAGACAGTGTGAATAAACTTAGTCCTACCTGAGATTCTGTATTTTCTTTTTGTATCAGGAATTGAACTCAGGACATTGCACTTGTGAGGCAGGTATGGTGCCACCGAGCTACATCCCTGGCCCAAGACTGCATTCTTTTAACACAAAAAGGCATATTCAGTGGCCAGAGATGTAGCTCAGTAATACCTAGCCTGCCTGGAATGTATAAGGCCCTGAGTTTGATCCCTAATACTGCAAAAAGAAAAAGATAATAAACTAAACTTGTAAGGATTTAGCTCAAGTGGTACCTCACCTATCTTGGAAGCATGATGGCCCGATTTTGATCCCTGGTACCTGCCCCCCCAAAAAGAAAAAAAGAATAAAATAAATAATAAACTCAACAAAACTAAAATAAAATACTTGTCATGTATTAGCATTAAAATAAAGGAATACACAATGTTTAAGGTCAAAAGTAAAAAAGAAAGTTAAATACTACCAAAGTATAACTCTTCACTTAAAGATTTGCCCAAAATATTTTTAAGAGATTACATCTGGTCTTTAAGTAGGCAAATGGATATTCCAAATGTCCTAAGCTAATGTTAAATTTTTGAACTCATAAAATATGTGCATAAAAGAAAATATTGGGAAGAACTATAGGGATACTTATAATAAGGAAATAACTACATATTTAGAAATATATCAAGATATGCCTTTGCAATTTAAAACTGTCATTTATATAAAATTTAAAAAGAATTTTATAAGAATTTTTATATCTATAAGGTTATATTTAAGAAAAATTCTTTTTAGGCTGGGGGTTTAGCTCAGTGGTTCTGGCATCTGCCTGGCAAGCCCAAGGTCCTCAGTTAAATCCCCAGTATCATATACCACAATGCTGGGCATGATGGCTCACATTTGTAATGCCAATACTGGGGAGGCAGAGGCAGGAGGATTGCCAAGAGTTCAAGCCCAGCCTGAGCTACATGGTGAGTTCAGGGCCAGCTTGAACTACAAAGAGAGACCCTGTCTCAAAAAACTAAAAAAAAATAAATAAATAAATGAGAGAGAGAGAGAGAGAGAGAGAGAGAGAGAGAGAGAGAGAGAGAGAGAGAAAGAAAAAGAGAACTTCTTTTCAAATTATAAGTACCATACATATTACAGAAAATCTAACGAACAAGATGTGGAATAGATATCATATAGCCAGAAACAAAAACAAAATAATGTAAGTTTCCAAAAAGATGGGCTGGTTTGACTAAAGAAATTTCCACTGGCCAAGGACAAATATTTAGTAAACCATCATGTCCAGAATAGGTATAAAATTATTATATTATTGTATATTATTATAATTATTTTCCAGAAAAAATAATGTACATTCTGATCTCTATGAACTAGCCTTCTTTATCAACTAAATATCGATATAGCCCTAAAGAAGTTACTTTCTTCAATCAAGTACCTGTCCACTGTTGCCTTACTGTGCTATCAAGGAGATTTAAGATGGTTTCTGTTGTCTTGTTGTTGGAGCAATCCCAATCCAAGAAAAAATAGCTCAAAGAATTTTATAATGATTATGCATTGTGACCTCTGTGCCTATTCAGTCAGAACATTTAATACAACATTTTTGCATTTGTCTACTCCTTCTTCTAAAAAGTGAAATCTTTGAAAAGAATGCCTATATCTCAGACTTTCGTGTTACAACTGCTTTGTACATTGTGTGTCATAACCTACATCTAGGGCCTCCCCCCCAAGCCTCTTGTACTCGTAGACAGGATCTTCAGAGCTGACTGGATCCAGGGCGTGTGATGCTGAAACAAAGAGCGTGTCAGACCGAATTAGTCCACTGATTGGAATTAGCATAGTTCTTGGTGGCATCACACAAGAGACGGGCACTCTGGATGGGATAGAAAGGAAAAGCAGGCCAGCTGCTTGCTTCTGTTTGCTTCTGTCTGCCATGGACTGTGCCTCCTCTGTGATGCCCCTCTGCCATGCTGCCCACCTTGGAGCCAGCTGACTATGGACTGGAACCTCTTCAAAGTGAGTTAAATAAACCTTCCCTCCTTGAACTTTGGGTATTGAGTATTTTGTCTCAGCAAGAAAGAATATAAGCAAGATGGCATGTTACTCTTGGGAAGCAGAGCATAAAAGCTTGTTGGGTAAATAAATCAAATCACCATTCTAATCCAGTACACTCATTTTATAAATAAAATCCAAGTACTCACTGCACTTGAACCACACATACTTTTTCTTATTTTCAAAATTTTTCAACCTTTGGTTCATAGGAACTGTTCTATTTGAAGGCACTATGGCATAATATAAAATTAAATTAAGATTTTAATGTCCTTAAAATTTGGGGGGAGGGAATTTTAACCTTCATTGGAAAACACCGCTTTCAATAAATATAAGCTAAGTTTTGCCGAACTGGGAGCCTATTTCTTCTAGTGATGATGGCTTGAATTTGAGACTTGTGTCTGGGGTTTGTAGGAGAGCTGAGAAAAAGGATCCACATAAGGATGGAGTGTAGGGGGTTGGGGGGGGAGAAAAAGCATGTTAAAAACACGATCCAAGGAGAGCAGGGCTTTAAAACATAAATTTAAAAATATAGCACATTGCAAAAGTAATAATACTCTATTTCTACCAAAAGAGAGTGGGACAGAATGGTCCCAGCATCACATAATAAATGTGCCCTGTCCTAATGCATGAAAATCTGCAGGCAAGTTATTAACAAGCAGATGGTTCACTCTCACACCTGCCGGGACCTCAGCCCTGTTTCTTCCTTTTGCTGAATTGCACGATTCCGTTAATGGAAACTCTGAAGATTCGGAAACCTATTTCAGTCCTATGAGCTGCCTGTAGACAATTGCCTGTGCAGAAAAGAGGAAGGTATCTGGAGGTGATGCGGAATGCACTTATTTCCCAGACATCATAGAACACTCTGAACCCCAAAGATTTAGGCCCTGTGTATCCAGAGGAAAATGGAAATTTGCTTCCATGACATTTAAAGGTCTTGGAGGAAATTAACACCAGCACTTAGAGTTTGAAGGCTTTGAGCAGAGGCACCAGGCATAGAAGTTTTTCAATTGGCCTGTGCTCCCAGGCTATGTTTAACTTGTGCTTTTGTACCCCTGCCACACCAGAAATGGCAAATGATGATTTGGCTGAAAAGGGAAAGTAGTGCTCGCTTCGGCAGCACATAAACTGAAAAGGGAAAGTAGACACCGGGCATTTAAGTCAAGGGTGCACCCCCCAATGGATTAATTCACTTTTCCAAAGAGTTTGTGGTTGTGCACTGCATAGCGAACTCTCCACCATGCGTGTGCTATCTTCTACTGTATTATGAAGTAGTTTGGGGGGGTTATCATAATATGACTAGATGTGGCTCCTCAGTCTTGGTCATCCTCATCTTCAGAATCATGAACTAAATATGTTTCTGTTCATTTAAACACCCAATCTGCGCTATTTCGTTGCAGCAGCATAAAATGGACTAAGACACATGGACAGCATATGCCTGAATTTGACTTGGCTTTGGGTCAAATGAAGCTTTTCCTAACAGATATTTACCCCATATTGAATTTGGCTATCATTATCAGTGGGGAGGTGGTGCATTGTTAGAGTTCAGAGAAACTGTTTTTGGATCTGTTATATTTGGATGCAGTCCTGACTCAAACACTTGTTGCCTGTGGGAAAATAACCAAACAATTCAGCCTCCCCCAAAATGGACTTTCACACGCCTAACACTAATATTAGTAATATTATGGCCTTAAGGGGCTTCTAAAAACTGAATGAGAAAGTGGATGTAAAGTGCGTATCATGGGGCCTGACATAGACTTGAACAATTAGTATTGTTGGCCTCAGTGATGATACAAAGTCCTGCATAAAGCATCAGCTGCAAAACTGGCTCAGACCAGATGGTTGTGAGTAGACATATGTCTGTCTCTGTCTGTATCTTTTGTTTTGTGTTTCCCTCCTTTCTTCTGTTTTTGTTTTCTCTTGTTTTTAACAAAAGTTGCCAGTTGGAGTTCTGCCTTCCAGCTTTGATTCTGAACAGCAGTTATTCTATGAAGACAAATCATCTCTTAACTTTGTGTTGAGGCCAGTAAGCAAAGCAACACAGACAGAGAGCAAATGACAAGAAACAGAATCATTTTCCACACCTCCTGGCTCCAACAATTGTAGGACTCAGGAGCTGGAGTAAAAAGCTCCAAGGATCTAGTCTATCAAGGGCTTCCTTGTGTTTTGTCTTCAGAGAGATGGATGAACCAGCCTGTGGGACAACACACGTAGGAGGTGGGAGAGAACACATCTTGCTTCTGTGATTAGCACACATGCTGCCCAGACAAGACAGGACTCCTCCTCTTGGGGAAGCTCTCTCTTTTTCTCTGGAGTCTGAAGCACCGTATCTGTCTTTCTCAGAGGATATGAATTTAGCCTTTGGTTTAAAAATTGTAACAAAATGGATCCCCAGAAATTGGCCTCCCAATGAAATAGCTGTGCTGCAAACGGAAGAGAATGCCGAAGAGGATTCCAGACACAAGAATCCTTCCTCCCAGGCAGCAGAGCGGGGGTTTTCTCTCACACAGTTGTCTACAGTGGACCTCCCCAAATCACCTCACCTTTCAGATCACTCCACATCCCTCTCCTCCGCATTTGCTTCTTCTACAATCTATGTAGGCACCAGGTAGTATTCATCGAGTAATCACCACTTTGGCTAAATATAGAACACAAGACATGTCTACTCAAAGAATTTGATAATATACAAGATCAAAGAAAGAGAAAGAACCAATATACCACTTAGTCTGTAAAGTCTGAACTGTTATTCTTTCTATTCTTCTAGCAACTTTTGTCAGCTACCCTACCTTTAAAACAGCTTGATTCTGAATTATTATTACTATTCATTTTCATAACATGCCATATGCAGAGATATTAAATAATGGAGGCACATTTTCTCATTGTGGAATATGAATAAAGCTGAAATGAAAGAGGGTATCATAAAGGCATTTAGAGGAAACTATATTTAGCCTATCTCTAAAAGCTTTTAGCATATGGCTGACTTACACAGTTCGCCCTAGGATGATTCGAGAGATCCTAGCAGCCTCTTATTTTTGATTCCTTCCTGCTAACAAGCTTTGGAATGGCCCCAAACTTCATCAGAACTAAGATAAAGAAAAGAAGGGATAGGATTCCATGCAGGGCTGTCAACTCCTAAAAGGTTTTATGGCAATATTGACAGTGACTGCTGAAATAAATAATGAACAGCAAGGCTGAAAAGCATGGGGATCACACAGAACCCAGCGACAACAGAGTCGGTATGTGCTGTCTGCAGACAGAACCAGAAGCCAGACCTAACCACAGGTGATTCCACAGAACTAGGCACTTTCTGGCTGCACAAGTTTTGACTTTCTATATACAGGGTACACAAAATCTAGATAACACATAAGGAAATAAAGCAAATAAAAGACAAGGAACTTATATGCACCTGTGTAGCATTTAACATGTTAAACACATGCTTTTCAATGTTGCATCATTTTATTTGTACGTTTGACCTGAGTTTTCTTTAACTTGCTTAAAGCTTCTGTTTTAAATAACCTCTTTTTCCATTTGTCTCCTTTCTCTTTTTCTCTTCAGATCAAGCTTAAAAGTGATGAAGCTTCTTCCAGCAACCCTTACTGCAACCCTCACTTCATTAATGAATCCCCTCATTTTCTCAGTCAAAAATAATTATGAAACATATCCCAAGTAGCAGGCATTATGCTAGGGTCTTTGTGCTGATGAGATTTCTGTCATTATAGCAAAATAGCTGTGATAATTAATTATGAGGAGAAAGTATTTGTCGTGGCCCACAGGGTATGAGGTTTGAGGCCAGGATTGGTTGGTCCTGTCGTTGTGGACTGTGGTGACACTACCCATCACAGTGAGAGTGTGTGACAGCAATCTTCATCTTCTCACTAGAGTGTCAGAAGGGTGATCGGGGTGCTAGCGACCCCTGCAGGAGACACTCTAAATAACCTATGGCCCTCAGGTCCTGTCTCTCAAAGGTTTTGCCACTACCAAACTGTGCTTTTATGAAAATTTTCTAACACATGGGCATTGGAGGGAGGGAATTTAGAACATACAGACTGTGATAGACTTGAGTGTAGAGAAATCAAACAGAATTCAACCCTGTCTTTGATCTCATAGAATGTGAAGTCCCTACATCCTCAAATTACTCTATTCCAAACTCTTTTCTAACCCCTATAGCCTTCCATTGCAATTTTAGTATACATGTCTGTTTCACCTACAGGAGTACTAATTTCTTGAAGTTACAAGTAATTTTAGAAAGACCATTCTGCTAACAGTGTAGCTCACTGGTAGAGTGCTTGCTTAGAATGTACAAAGCCCCAGGTCCAGTACTCATCAACAACCAGTGGACTGTTAGTTCTTCGCTTAGCCCTTGAACGCTGCCCCAGGACACAGTAGGCTTATAGTAAATAAAACTGTTAAAATAGAATAAAATAAAAAGAAACCTGAGGTATAGAAGGCATGCGGGCATTCCGTGTTTCCGTTATTAAAGTGATTTCCCCGCACACCATCTCTATAAACATAAAATTGAATATACAACTAATGGTCACCATAAAGCAAGTATCAACACATTTTACTTAAGAAAAAAATACTCTCATGTTAGCTTTAAGCAACGCTTAGAAAATCTCATCAACACATTGCAATATTAATCTAGAATAAGTTGGTGCATAATGTTTAGCATGCCAAAAAATACATTTGCACTATAATTTGTTTCTTAGAGGCCACTGAGAGAAGTACAATGGGTATGGTCTGCCTCAGAATTTAATACAAATAACTCCCTGATTGATCATCCTTTATAAATTGAAATTTGAGTCACTTAATATTTTTTGCTCCCATAGTGGGATTGATATTTGTGTGCTTTTCTAGTTTGTGTTTCTTTTATTGGCCTCTAATAACAAAAGTTAGCCTCTTAAAAGATTTTCTTCCAAATAACTGAGATTCTGTTTGAGAGATTGTTCTTTGTGTTTAACTCTGTCCTATTGTTCTCAAGAAGGTAGTTTCACTAGTTCTGTGATGAACTTCATCACCAGACAGCAGGCTAAAAACAAACACAGTGACAAAACTCATAAGCCAAGCATAAATCAAAGGTCTCTCATCCAAGAATTAAACACAAACTTTCAAGATCACATTTCACTTTTTCTGCTAGGCTCTGGTGGGCTCCACTTACTCCTTTGCCAAAAGGTCAACTTGTAGGCAATTCTGTGCAGGATTCACCCAGCTGTGCAGGAAGATGCCTTGTATGTACTATTATGTCCTGAGAGAGATGCTTCTCTCTCAGTTTTGTATGTACTGTTACGTGTATGTGTTGTACATATGCATTGCTGTACAGGGGAGCATATGATACATATTGCTCTGTCACTAATACAACTTGTGCCCAGATGCCCCCAGAAAGTCTCATGTGGCCATAGGTGAGGCTTTTCAGAGGAGAAGTGGTTGTGCCTAGTGTGCAATGCGGGGCTTGATTCATGGTGTGATTTAGGATTAAGGACACCTTACCCCGTATGTAAATGCTACCTGTCCTAAGGGTGAGTAGCATGGGTAGAATGTAAGGGACAGATAGGAGGAGCTGCTGGTGTCACTTGCTGCTTGTTTATTACATTGCTGCTCTGCCACCATGAACTTTTTCTCCTCAGTGATGCTCCTCGGCCAGGTCACCCTGCCTTGGGGTCAACAAACTACGCATTGAAACTTCCACAAACTGTGAGCTAAGTAAACTTTTTGTCCTTTAACTTTGAGTGTTGCATATTTTGTTTCAGCAGTGAGAACAAGTCAGACAGTTACTTTCTTTTTTAAACTTAACACTGTTAACTTTATCTCCCTCTATGTGGGTCCATTTCCTCCTTTCCAGCTCTTACATAACATAACACAGTAACAGTGTGTGATGCCATACCCTAACATTCCCTTTTTGGTGAACACTTTAGGTAATTCTGTAAGATATGTTATTTTAAATACATTGTTCTTCAACTTAAAAAAAAAACTGAATAATCTGTTTGTTTGTCTCTTCTCAAATGCATTCTACCAGAGCTATCCATACATATTAAATAAATACAAGAAGACTGTTCTAGAGTTCCTGGGCTTAACCTTCTGGTGTTTTTTTGAGTTAGTTGCTCTTCCTGCTATATCCACAGCAGCCTCTGAGATATCCTCCTGAGTCTAGATTTGTCCATAGCGGAGTTTGCAAACAGTAAAGATTCAGGACAGAAAGTCTAGAGATCCTCAGAAAGCATCCCATCCTTTGGCCTAGAGATAGGTACAACCATGACTATGGGGATGTCTTTAAACAAATGCCCTGAGCCAGCCTTCAATTTGAGCTATTTACAGAATTGAAGATTCTGTAAATGATAACTGTGATGACAGTCTGGAAATAGTCCTCACCATACATAAATGTGGAAGGAGGGGAGGCCACCACAAGTCTTGCTGGCCTTTCCAGGTGAAAGTCCTCTCTGATTATTGGCGCTGAGGACTGGCTGCCCTTTACTTGATATGAAATGCACTGCCTAAAGTCTTTTATTGCAGCAAATTTGTTTTCTAAATTATGATTTTCTTAAGCTAAAAACAAAGAGCATTTCAACTTCTCCACATACCAGCTGGTAAAGAAGGGTCTGTAACTGACATATGTGTATGACAACAAGAAAATAACTTGAGAGTAAACTCTATTTTTAATTCAAAGAAAATAATTCACATGCTATCAAGTGAGAAACTATGAGTCAATATTATTTTTATTTTTCACAATAGGTAAATTGTTCAAAGCTTAAATGTTTAGTGTGCTTCATAATTCCTAGTGACTCTTATCATCTTTACATTTAGTAATTACTCAGTAAACAGCTTTTGAATCCAGTGGGTCACTTTGGGCAAATTTATTTTCCTGTTGTCAGTACAGAATGTATAAACATAATAGAGTTAAATGAGGAAATTAAGTGACAGGTCAGGGGAGCTGATCAGAGTGGATAAAAGGAGCAGATGTGGAATGACCACTTGGCATTACAAATTTAAACAAACACTTAAGTAGCTCCTGCCACCCCCTGCAGAGGATCCCTGGAAGCACAGCTGTGACACAGTCCCTTCTGCACAGAACACCAGGCCACTCTGTACCTCTGCCTTCTCCATGCCTGCCCTTGTCCTCCAGAGCTGGTGCTGCATCATGGTCTTACATAGACCTCTGCTTTGAGCTCCAGAGAATACTGTTTTGTTTTGTTTTGGTTTGGTTTGGTTTTTAGATAGGGCCTAACTTTTTAGCTCAAACTGGCCCTGAGCTCACTATGTAGCCCAGGCAAGCACTGGACTCAGCAATCCTCCTGCCTCTGGATCCCGAGTTCAGGGATTATAGGTGTGAGCCACCACACTCAGCCAGTGAATACTTCTTAATCAAACAGTCCCATATAATCATATAACCATTCACTTCAATTTAGCCCAGAACTTCCTAACTGTAAAGTCATCAATCATACTTTTTCTTAGAAATATACTTCATTGTCAAAACATGTATCTTGGTAGGATATAACGTGACCATCATGTCCATGCTATGTAGTAACTTTTCCTATATGACTATACCTTTTATCCCATCAAAAGTACCATTCATTACAAAAAGACATATGAACAGTACCTGATGAAGTTATATTTCACTAAATACCATTATATTATTGAGTAGAAGCTCAATAAAAAGCCCTGAGTTTAATTCAGTATTGGTTCACAAAGACATTCCTCATGCCCATTTAACACCACCTTACCTGTCTATGGATACAAACAGCTCACTAATTTTTTCATTTTAAATTTCTTTATACAAGTTTTTTTTTTCAAATAGGGTTGGTGGAGGACATTTTTTCTTATGTATGTATAAAAAGTCCAGGGTGTTTGAGTTACAGACAACAGTTACATTGTGACATATTATTGTACTGATATTTTCTTATTGTCATTAAGACTCCTAATCATAAATATTCCATGCATTCTCTATTCCCTCTGGGCACTATGTCTCAGAAAGACAGTGTTCTCACAGGCTGCCATTCATAGCCATTGTGAGAGACAGACACTTCAGCATGTACTGTGCAAGTGTTTACTGAATTCACAAACAGCAGACAGCTTCACAGAAACACACGTCTCAGCAGAGCCTCCTGCACAGATGTCAGATTTCCGTAGAAGCCTCCCGAGGCTCAGAGCCCACAATGGACTATTTTTAGTGCTGATAATTAATATTGGAGGAGAAGGGGAGGAGGAAGAAAATGTAGCTCCAGCAAAAAAAGGCAATTACCATCTATACTATATATTCTCACCTATGAGGTATGTTGTTTTCAAAAAAATAAAAAGAAAAACCCTTTCTCAAACCACAGATTTTTATTTTGCACCTTGTTTGAAGTAGATATTTAATTCTTCTTCGAAATTCTAACAACAGCTCAGCTTTGAGGTTAATATATGCAGCAAGTGTTATACCAGGTTGGAATCTACTACTACAAAAAATGTGTGTTTCTGAGTGCCAGAAAACAACAGCTCCTTCTCTCACAATCCCCGAGTAATCATGATCACCACTTGCTACAAGGGACCACAGCCAAGGCCTGCCTGTTCTTTCCCACAGGGTCCCCAGTGTCTTGCTTGTAAGGCATTTCCACACTCCCTGCTCAAATCTGCCTTGCCTATGGAGACCTTTGCATTTCCATTTGGCTCTCAAGAAAGTCAAATGCTTTTATGCCAGTCCAAGATGGCATAAAAAACAACCTTGATTCTACGGGGCTCAAAAATATTCTGAGATGGCAGCAGGAAGCCAAGGGGCCAGCTCTTCCCCCGGTGCCTCCCCTTGTTTAACTTCTCTAGGCCCAAAGTTCAGTGCTGAAGTCTGACAGGGTGAAGAGAGGCACCAAAAAGACACACTGAAGATTTGGTTTCTTAATCTGGACTTTTAAAACCCTGCTGGGAACAATATCCTTTCCTCAGAATTCTGTAGTCTCTTCACTTCTACAGAACTTGCACAGAATGTAGACTTTTTCTGGCAGCTCCCACTCTGTTTCCATCCCAGTCTGCTCTTCTGCTGGCCACCTCTGAAGTGTTGCAACTGCCCAGTAATCAGTGGTCTTGCTAGATCTGTACACCCAGCTGTTATAACTTAAGTCTTGAGCAGCCTGCAAAGGCCTGTGTGTGTGGAAGGCGTAGTCCCAGTTAGTGGTACTTGTGAGAAGTAGTGGAAATAGGAGGCAGGGCCTATCTGGAAAGGGTAGGTTATATTGGATGTGCTCTTGAGAGGACAGAGAGGTTCCGACCTCATCCCCTCAGTCTCGGCCTTCTAGCTGCCACTGGAAGAGAATCTCTGCCCCTCCATGTCTGCCCTGTTGTGATGTTCTTCTTACCACCAGCCCCCAAACCTCAGTGATGTAGACCAAATACTCTGAAATCCTGAGCCAAACACATCTTTTCACCTTTATCTTCCCCAGATATTTTGTCACAGTGACAGATAATAGCATATCACCTGGTTCCTCAGATTTGCCAAGATTTACATTTGTATTTTTGCCTATCTTTCAGTTATTTACTATTGGAAAATCAAAGGAATGACCAGTTCAGTATATCTCAAAACTGGTCTCCACCGCTTGTTTCTCTAAGGCAATGATGAGAAACCTTTTAGAGATTAGTGTTAAATTGCTCCAAATTCATTTGTCATGAAATGCCAACACTGTAAATCAACCAGAATTTGGAGGTTCTAGTTTAGAAAAAAACAAGTCCCCAGTAACATCCTTTGCTGCAAAAACACAATTAACATGCATGCCATAGGTTGGTCAACACTGCAGAATCTGAGCCAATCCCTACTTTGTCCTTTGTGTAGTTCTCTGGTCCTACCATTTCCTTCATTACCCACGATGAGCCTGTATATGTTTTCTGAGGCTCTTTCCTCTCGCTCTCTAGTTCACCACCAGTTTGAGCAATTTAATCTCCAGAGAAAATTCTAGATTCCAAGTCTTCTGCATCTTTGCTGTATCTGTCCTGGCTGAAACTCTTACCATCCTTGCCTAGGTAACTATCTATCTCCCTGTTTTGACATCCTCCAATTCACTCTCCCTCCACCAGAGAGATGATCCTAAAGCATCATCTATAAAAGATATAATTGCCTGACCTAGAACTTTTTAGTGGTCTTCTTGCCTCTGAAGGATAACACAAAAGTTAGCCTGGTATATAAATGGGCTCTGCTTGTTTCCCCCAAACAAATCAGAGACCCTATTTCTGCCTGGTATGGTGTGCTCCAAAATTCCTGGTCTCATATATGCAGCTTTCATTCTCAATTTGATCATGCCTTTTTAATTAAGTCAATCACATCTTATATCCCACATGCAGCAATGATCTCTGACCTGATGAGGACAGCTCCAGATCTGTCCCCTACACCTTGCTACTCTGCACAGCTACTGGTACTGAACCCAAACAATGCTACACACAGTAGTGGATGCTCAGTGCCTGGAACCTTGATTTGTGCCTCATATTTGTAAATTTCTAAGCATTCCTTTGGAAAGCAAGATCCATAATGTGAAAATGAACTAGTGGACAGATTCAGAGAATCTGCTGGACTTTATTTCTCTACCCTTGACAGCTGAGGAGAGTCCCTAAAATTACTGCAACCAATTGAAGAGTCTTGGTTTGAGAGCCAAATTATTCACTTACTTCTTCATCTTCCCAAGAAAACGTTAGTTCCAGTTTTTCTCCCATTTCCCTTACGTTTCCCAATCCATTCTTAACCATAATATAACATACCCATGGACTTCCAAACATTCAGTCTGGGGTCTCTGTTCCTCTCACTGCTCTCTCTTCTCTAGGTAGCTTCCGGAATGCCTTTAACTTTCCTTTGGATTATTTCCAAAAGTGCTACCTCTCACTCCAACTTCCCAGCTGAACCCTGGGCTTTCTACTGGAACCCAGGCTGGTTTCCTCCATAGTACTCTCTCATGGATTGAAGAAGACATCAACACAGAATTTGTCCTTTCCCCCAACTATCGCTCTTATGGCTTTGTGCTTTGTTTGATGGCACCAATATTCTAAATCACTCAACCTTGAAAATGCAGAATCAACTTTGTCATCTCCTTCTTCTAAGCCTCCCACATTTAATCAGGAACAGCAGCCTTTTTAATTAATATGGATGTGGGGAAATTAGTGAAGTTTTCAGACATGACAAGCAGGTTGGTTTAATTGATGTGGAGACTGTGTTAAAACAGTGACAGGAGGGAAGGCTAGAATTCTAGCATAGAAGCAGAGGCTGTGGAGTTCGGAACTGAAGAACGGGGCATTCATTCAAAGGACACTTTGAAGGTGGCAAGTATGCTATGCTAAGAAATTACTCTTAGTAAAAATTAACCTAGAATGGTTAGAAATAGTGGAGAAAAAAGTATTTAAAAATTTTAAATGCTATAGCTCAGCACACACCAGTTATGTGTCTTTGGTAAGATACTGAACCTCTCTTAGCTTAAACATCCTTCCTAGACAATAAACATACCAACATCCACCATAAGAGAAAACAAAATCACCTAAAATAGGAGAGGAGGAGCAAGGGAGGGAAGAGAGAAGGGCGAAAAGGCTTAGTTTACAGGGACCAATGCTCTCACGTGGAGATTTACTGCCAGTGAGCCACAGCACACTTCTCTAATTCTGTGAGCACCTCTGGGTTACCCGGACACCAGAAGTAGATATTATCTGGTACTTGGGTCCCTTTTCTTCTTTCCAAGTGCTCTCAAGTATACTTTAAAGTTGTTCAAATTGGCAGAAGGAATTTCCTCTTATATCTTCAAGAAATAAGGTAATAAGACTGCTTCAATCCTATTTACATTAAAAGTTAATGTCTTTATTTATTCATCTACTTTTATGGATCTATTGTGCCTTCTTAAATCCATCTCCAGCTCTTCGGGTCTCTCTCTGGACAGAGTTGCCCTTGCTTAAGCAGGATGTATATAAAGCAATGAGCAATTAGCAGCCCCATAAAATGCCCAGCAGGGGAGACACTCTTCCTGTTCCATAGATGGCAGCTGTCCCAGACCTCCCAGACGGACTCTGGTTTCCTTGACCTCTACTCTGCTTTCTTTACGCCTCTGCTGTCTGCTTGCTCTGCAAGTGCCTCAGCATCTCCCTCCTTTCACAGGATAACGTCTGGCTGATCTAGCTTTGTGCTGTGAGGAGAGAGGCAGGCAGACACGGTATTTCCCAGAAGAACTGACCTCCAGAGACTGCTCTCAGCCCCACTCTGTCACTGTGTAGAGCAGGGCCATCCTACCACTCTCCAGTCCCACTCTTGGAATGGTGTCATGACTACTCCATCCAGAAGCCAATTACAGCATATTCCTTAACATAGGAGAAAGGGAAAAGGCAGCCTGAAACGTACATTAAGAGTGAGAGTGTCAAAAGAATTTGCAAGTGAAATAAGAAAAAAAAATCAGCCTTTGGACTAAACTTGATAAATAAATGAGAAGTGTCTCCCCAATTGTTATTATTTCTGTAGACACTTTTAGAGCCAATTTGGACAGAAAGTATGTCAAAATTGCTTTCCAGGCCGGGCATGAAGACTCGCACCTGTAATCCTAGCACATGGGAAGCAGAGACAGGAGTATTGCTGAGTTTGAGGCTTGCCTGGGCTACACAGTGAGCTCAGAGCCAGCCTGAACTACAAAACAAGACCCTGTCTCAAAAAAAAAAAAAAGTGTTTTCCAGGGGTCTCTGCCTCCTAGCTTTATTCCATGGGACAGTGTGGTATAATTTGAAAGAAAGGGATGCTGTTTGGCTTTGTCATGGAATCTTGTTTTCAGGTAAAACTAGTATTAATCACCTTACTAACTAAACAAGTTGCAATTGTTTGTTCGATTCTGCAGTGGATGGGCAACAAACGACAGGGCACCTGCTAATCACTACTCTTCTTGTTGTTACCCGTATTCTGTGACTACTAACAGTCTGGAACCATGATTAATATAAAGATTGCAGGAAGGAAACATCTTAAAGGTCAAGCCCTTTAACTTCTGCATTGCACAGTGGGGTGGATAAGTGCCCAGTCTACAAAGACATTGTGAGGTTTTGGTGGGACCTGTAGGACTACTCCATCTCTATCGAAACTGTAGGCTGTTGAAGTATAAATTATGTAGGGCAGGATGTTGTCTAGTGAGTTTTTCGCCAGAAGATCCACTCATTACCTTGTACAAACAGTAGGAAGTTCTTAGTAAAGACTGTTTCAGCCACACTGTATTGGGTTGGGTTCACAGTCCTTGCAACCTAGCATTCTGCCTCTGATATTGATGGTTAAATGCCAACAGTGGAATTCCACAGAGAAAACAGAGACACAGCTTTGAATCCCCTGCTGCCATATACCACAGTGTGCTACAGAGCTTAAATTGAGGGGTCTAGACTTAGACTTCATTTGGTTCCAACTCTGGCTGTATAATTTTAGTGAGTTATCTAAGCTTGCTATATTGTAGTTGTCATTCATGAAAATTGACTATTGATAGCATTACCATAGGGGTGAAAGGCTTATCAGAAGAGTAAAATAAATTCTTAATATATATAAAACACAGGCCAGAGTGTCTTGCAGGGCAGGGGTTAAAACAACATTGACACATTTGACTTCTGTGAGATTTCATAGATCCCTGAGCTCCATCAGTAATCAGCTTATGGCACATTCAGATCCACTGAATGTGTCTGCTCAGAGACACGGTATTGTGTCTCCTTTTTATCATTTTGACCAGTCCAGGAATGCAAGACTGCTATTTTTATTTCTTTGAGCACTGGAGGCTGTTCAAAGCTTGCCATGGCAGCTTGTTTTCTTGGTTTTAATTAAGTAAGGCTTTACAGTACTTGCTTCAGTAAAGCCCATGTAATAGAGAGGAGGTTAGTTGGTTGAACTCAGACTCCAGGGTGTTAGTCTCAGCTTTGCTGATCAGGCAGGCCAATCTTACTCAGTGTCTCTTAATAGAGGAGTATTAATAAAAAAAAGATTATATTGTTCTTTGCAAATATGATTTGCAGCAAAAGTAATCAATAATAATAATATTGAATCAGAGCACCTGGGGAGTAAACAAGCTTTATCAGCGGGTGGACTCTCTGAAACCAGCCTGTCCTGCTCCTCCCTGCTGGTGCTCAGCATGTATGTAGGTCCTCCAGTGCACGTGAGTTTACCCCAGAGACTGCCTGTGATCCCTGAGGAATAACCACATCATCTCTGACTCCTTCTGCTTCACTGCAGATCTCCATTTTCTCCTGGATCCTGAAATGTCAGAAATATTTTTTTCTTTTTTGTCATCGCCACCACTTATGACCGTGATGCAGGCCTTCATTTCTTCTCTGAAACATTATAAAGGACTTCCATCTGGTCTCTGTTCTTGCTATGAGGCAAACCTTTCATACTAGACTGACAGCGATTTCTTTAATAAGCCAAGACCTGAGTCCATCCCTGCTTTAATTCAGGACCCTTGTGAGCTCCTTCCTACATTCAGAACAAACGCCAAACTGTGTGTGCAGGGAATTCAAGACAGGGTGTCAAAGGGGACTAACATGGAAGGCTGCACACTCTTTGTCAGGAATTTACCCCAGGAGATATAACAAAATGTATTATTGTGATTTTTCTGTCTAGTTTAAAGAAACTGAGAGCTTGAAAGTTTCGGTAACTTATCGAAAGTATTAAAAGAATATTTTAACTGATTTGTCCAACATCCAATGTCTGATTCTTTCCAGCATGCTGTACCACTGCTTTCTTCATTAGCTATCAATAGCAGACTCCGGGTAATAGGACTCTTCTGTTCCTCTGCTAAATGACCCACGATTACTAGGACATCAGTATTCCTTTGCATAGAGTGATGCATGCCTTGCACACGGTTACCACAACTCTCTTCCTCATCCCCATTTCTCCATTATGCAAACAGTGGGAGATCCCTCATCTGGGAAAGTCGCCTTTATAGGAGAATCCACCTTTCACCCCATCTCCTTGTTAATACTACATCACCATTACAGTTGCATTTCTAGTTACTGCCATAATCTACTGGACACCTGGGACCTGCTGGGTGCAGAGCCGTGTCTCTGGTCCCTGGCACAGAACAGATATTATAAAAGGTGCTGGACTCTATTTTGAGTCAATGAGCATAAATGAAAACTGATATGTCAACAGCATAAGTAATTCTCCTTGTGTTAATATCTGCCTTTCTTTGTATTCACCATCACGTAAAAATACTTAGATATTTGGGTGAGGTTGGATTAACATTTTTCACATAAATTTAACAAGGAAAATGCTAAATCACCTCTGTGTGATCAAGTAA
This sequence comes from Thryonomys swinderianus, assembly GCA_004025085.1. Classification (NCBI taxonomy): domain Eukaryota; kingdom Metazoa; phylum Chordata; class Mammalia; order Rodentia; family Thryonomyidae; genus Thryonomys; species Thryonomys swinderianus. The sequence continues at coordinate 37,410 of PVIC010005871.1, forward strand.
CTCTCTGTGTACTTGACAATTATTTTACATCCTAATTTTAAAAAATAACACTTCTACTCATACTCAGCTAAACAACAAACTAGCTAAGATACAGATGAATGACCACGTCTTCACTCTCATTCCATATAACACAAAACCCAGGAACGGGTGGGGGGGGGCTTCTCAGCTATTTCCTGAGACCACTCTGCCAAAAGCATCGAAGAAGGAACCAACTTGTATAATACATGTGTACATGTCTTGTCATATATCCCTCACCAATCACTTTCAGTTGAAGTTTTCCTAGAATAAGGCAAAGCATGGAAGCGCCATCAACTTGACCTGCTGTGACTCTAGTTTGCCATTTCCGTCAGTATCGCCCTTTGTAACAGAACCTCCTGACAGGACAAAATTGGAATCACAGCAAAATGCAGGTATTTGTATGTTAGGGGTAGATGGCTACTGAAGAGTGCTGAGGAAAAATAAATGTGCAGGAGAAACACATGCAGTAACTGCAGCTGGGGACAGCTGCTTGGAAGTAGGGACAGGGTAGAAGAGGCAGTACTGTCTTTGCCATTATTTGCACCAAAGAAATCACATCATTATTTCCAAAGGAGACTCTGGCCAGACATTTCATTTGAAAACTGTCATTTTACAAATTTTTAATTACTTCTCAATGCAAAGGATGACTGCAAATTTGTAATCTGTCATGTAAGAAGTTATCAACCTCCACTTCCTTGAGTGACTACAAAGAAAAGCATTTTACGTAGAAAATTAAAGTGGTTTGATCACTTTGTATGCAAAATGATTTTCCTGTCTTCCCTATAGCTCTGTTTTCTGACCTCATCTTTATCTCGGGGGAGATTTCCCGGTTGAAGCTCCACAGTGAGACACAGCTTCTCTTTCTTCCTGCCACGTTCATTCCAGGTACTCAGAGCTTATTTTAGTTCAAGTTGCTGAGCCAAGAAATCATTTGAAAATTAGGTTCTGATTTTAATTAGGAGAACTCCATGGCACTTCTCTGGGATTCTTTGAAGACCCAGCTCATTTGGCTTCGTGTAAAGTTTGAAGCTAGGATACTTTTTAATAGGGGTGGTTGCAGTTTCTAATGATGCTGTGTGTTCATTTTAATTTGACAAATATAACTAACTAATTTAAGGCTGTAGATTTAGACCCCAAGAGGCCACAAAAGAACGAAATAAAACTCTTTGATGTTGTAACTGAAGATCTCTTCACCTCAATGCCCTACCCTAATTTTCTAACCCAAATTCATAGTCCTTCAGCTCAAATCCTCTTTTCTTCTCACAGCTTTCCAAGATCCCAGTTGGATATGGCGTAACCTTTTCGGGAGTATGGTCATATAATGGATAACCACATGATATGGTTATTTCTTTCTTCCCCTCTCCCTCAGTAAGTTCAAGTTATTGGAGGACAAGATTTTTATTTTATGAATATTTATTCTACTACAGACAAACATGCACTGGGCACTTGAAATCTATGCATTGTATTAATGAAAAGACAAATATCCTAAAGTTGTGGATGTGTATGGAGGGAAATGGGGAGGAGGAATATACCTCAAAATGAATAAATTCAAATGAGAGGAAGTTAGTGATTTAATTGAAGGAACCTGGATTCTAGTTCAGGGATAGGATGATAAACAGTGTTGATCAGCACAGGACTGAGGGGTTTCTCAGGATGGAGAAAGCATGGACATCCCAACCCAGACTTGGAGAGCCAGTCTTTGTGTTGAAGGCTAAGGTTGAGGCTCAGGCTCAGGCTCAATCAATCTCCCTCTAAATAGCCCCTCCCATTTTGAACATACCTTATTGTATTATGTTTATTACTTTCTAAAGCAGTTCTGGAAGTTGTATTTCATGAGCTTCTTTAGTTATACTGTCATGGCTGCCTTGTTTACATTTCATGACCATTTTGACTTTGAGTAAGAGTGAGAGATTCCCTGTGACAGATTCAATGACTATGGTGATAAACAACATATCCCATAAAAGTTTTACAAGCCTGGGCCGGAGATTTAGCTCAGTGGTTCCGGCGCCTGCCTCACAAGCTCAAAGTCCTGAGTTCGATCCCGATAACTACATACAGTGCTGGGCATGGTGACTCATGCCCACCAGCAACCAATACCACATACCACAGTGCCGGGCGTGGTGGCTCACGCCTGTAATCCCAGCACTCAGGAGGCAGAGACAGGAGGATTTCTGAGTTTGAGGCTTGCCTGGGCTACATAGTGAGCTCAGGGCCAGCCTGAACTACAAAGTGAGACCCTGTCTCAAAAAAAAAAAAAAAAAAAAAAAAGTTTTACAAGCCTGGGTTTTTGAAGGATAATACCTGGCAGCAGCATTCATTGAGTTGTTATCACATCCTCTAAAGGCAGTCATGAAAGGGGACTTCCAGAAAGGCTACAGAAAGCAGCAAGAATATTGGACTAAGCATATTCAGGTGAAGGGGAAGTATTTTAAAGGAAATTAATAACAATCTTTCTTTTACTATAATATTTTTTATAAGTTAAGCATTCACTATATATTTTAATTAGTCTTCATACATCTGTTTATGAACAAAAGAAAGTATAAAAAACGGGCTGGAGTGTTGATGAGTGATTTTCCTGGTTTCATCTGTGGCCTCCATCTGACACTTTCTTTCAAGCCCTTAATTAGTACCAGTCACTTTAGTTTTCCTAGAGGGGAAAACTTGACTAGCAAAGGAGGTGAAAGACCTCTACTCTGAAAATGACAGCACCCTGAAAATGGAGATTGAAGAGGATATTAGAAAATGGAAAGACATCCTTTTTTCCTGCATATGAAGAATCAATCTTGTCAAAATGGCTATACTACCAGAACTACTGTATAGGTTCAATGCAATCCTGATTGAAATCCCAACAGCATATTTCACAGAGATAGAGAAAATAACACAAAAATTCATCTGGAACCACAAGAGATTTAGAACTGCAAAAGAAATTCTAGGCAATAATAACATGGCAGAAGACATCAAAATATCTAACTTGAAACTACACTACAAAGCCACTGTGATAAAATCAGTATGTTACTGGCAAAGAAACAAACCCATGGATCAGTGAAACTAGAATAACCAGAAACCGCTCCAGATACATTAAGCCACCTCATCTTTGACAAAGGAGCCAACACCCTCAATGGAGGAAAGATAGCCTTTTTAACAAATGATGCTGGAAAAACTGGGTTTCAACCTGCCAAAGACTAATGCTAGGTCTCCCTCTTTCACCATGCACTAAACTCAAATCAAAGTGGATTAGAGACCTAACAGTAAACCTGATGGAAAATAGATTAGATAGAACTCTTAGAGATATTGGCATAGGGAAAGACTGTGAACTAAAGCTCAGCTGCATGGGAACTAGCAGAAGGAATCAACAACTGGGATTTCATCATATTAAAAAGCTTCTGCATAGCACGAGAAACCACAGCCAGAGTGAAAACACAACCTTCAATATGGGGGGAAAAATTTGCCAACTGTTTCTCAGACAAAGAGTTACTACTATCTAGAGTATATAAAGAATTTTAAAAATCAGCCCACCCAAATTTAAAGACTCAATTAAAAAATGGGCATCTGAAATGAGCAGACACTTTTACAGATGAAGAAGTAAAGAAAGCTAAGAAACATATAAAGAAATGTTTGGCATCGCTGGTCATTTGAGAGATGCAGATGAAAACAACACTGAGCTTCTATCTCCCTCCACAAAGAATGGCTGTTCTCACAAAATCAATTGACAATAAATGCTGGTGGGGCTATGGGGAGAAAGGAAAGTTTCTCATCTGTGTGTGGGAATGTAGACTGGTGCAACCACTATGGAGATCAGCATGGAAACTCCTCAGAAAGCTAGAATTAGAGGTCCCATTTGACCCTGCTAGTTAGAAAGAAGTAAAAGCTTCATTTACCTCTCTATTTTGCTCTCTATCCCTCTTAAACTCCCCACCAACAGGGTAAAACCACTCTACTAAAGAAAAATTCAATGCATGCAGTTCCTATGTTCGATTTTGTTATATTATTGTAATCTTGCTCCTTTGCTTAAAGCTACGAAAGTAACAGTTACTATGGTTGGTCAGTTTCTGGGTTGTTCTTGATTCTATTGTTATTCTTAATTGCACTAATTTAACCATGATATCATACCCGATATAATCAGTTGTTCTCTCTTGTAGACAACACAGTTATTGCCTGGGGTCATAACCATCATCACAGTCCAGTAACAAAGGACTGGGTGTCAGCCAAATAACAATTTCTCATCTCTAATAAATTGGGAAAGTAGAATTTTGGGACAGTTACAAAGACCAAGAGTTAGCTATACATAAAAGACATCTCTGAGTAATATATATTTCCTAGGTAGTCCTTAATATAATGATAAAGCTATTTACCATATGAAATTTACAAGGGTAAGACCGGAAAACAAATTAAAATCTAAAATGGAAAATGGCATGATGCAGAAGCAAAATGCAACCCCAGACCTCCAGCTCACCCAAGATAAATCCAGAAAACATCAAGATAGGGGAAATCAGATGTGATCCACATGAATTTTTGGAAACAATAGCAGCAAAAGTAAAAATAATAATAACAATAAGGGTAAATAATGAGGGGATAGAAAAAAATTGATGGTAAATAAAAAGGAAACAAACCTTATGTACATAGGGGCAGGGGTTGTAGGATGGTTAGAGGAAGGGGAAAAATGAGAATTAAGTTACGCAATATACTGGTACGAATTCTCAATGTGCAGTGTAATTGTGATATGTGTATATATAATGTACCAATAAGTTAAATTAAATTTAAAAAGACGTAGGAGGCTGCAAATCAAACTATATCAGAAATAATTTCCCAGGGCGAAAAAAAGAATGGAGGACTTGCTCAGTGACTATAGAGTACATTAGATTCTAAAAGGAGAATAAGAAGGAGGAGAAGGAGGAAGACTTAGGAGCATGATGGAAAACATCAATGTCCAAGATAGGAAATAAATGAAATCCAAGAAACAGACTCAAACAGATATCCAGGAGATTAAAAACTCCATTAAAGTATACACAATCCTCTGAGCTAAGGTGCAGACAGAACATTAGATCTAGAAGACAGGACTGCAATTAGTGATCATGAAAAGAAAGATTTCTTAAAAACAATAAGGGACCACAAAAAAATCAGTCTAACACTACAAGATGATGCAAAGAACAACATAAGACTGATTGGTGTCACTAAGAAAGTAGAGGAAAACACAGATCATACACAGACACACACACACACACACACACACACACAAACTGCTCACAGAAGTAATGGCAGAAAACTTCCCAAACAAGGAAGAAAAAATTTGATATACAATTAACTAAGGCATATATAATTCCAATTAAGCATGCTCAAAATTAATCTAAACCTAGGCTTATAATAATCAAGATTCCAGGAACTCAGCACAAGAACAGAATATTAAATGCTATTAGAGAAAAGAAACAAATCAATTATAAAATAAAGCCCATCAGAACCACAGCAGACTTCTCAACACAAATATTTAAGGCAAAGAAAGGTTGGAATGAAGTATTTAAAGTCAAAAAAAGAAAAAAGAAACAAATAAAAACAATAGCTTCCAACCCAGATTGATGTACCCTGTAAAATTATTTTTCAAACTCAGTGGAAAAATAAGATACTTTCATGACAAAGAAAAACTGAAGAAATCTGAAGACCACCAAATCAGCTCTATAAAATGCTCTGAAGGATATTTAGAAAGAAAGAAGACCATAATTCCAGGAACATCAATATAAAGAAGCAACCAGGTAAGGCAAAAAATTAAACAGAGAGGAAAGACAAGGGGCCAACACAAGAAAACAATATGACAAGCATTATATAATGCATGTCCTTAATAGTAATCAATGTAAATGTTCTCAATTCATTAATCAAAGAAGACTGACAGCATGGTTAAAAAACAAGATCCAACAATTTGCTGTACACAAGAAACACACAGAATTTAAAAAAATCATAGAGGAAAAGTCAAAGGATAGAAAACAATAAATATCCCATGTGATGGGACCCTGGATAAAAGCAAGGGTAGCTATTCTATTTTCAGATAAATTGTAACTTTAAGACAACACTGATCAAGACAGACAAAGAAGTTTATTACATACTTGTAAAAGGAAAGCTCCACGAGCAATATATAACAATCAGAAATATGAATGCACCAAATACTAGTGCACTCAACTATATAAAACAAACATTAACAGGCATAAAAAATTAAATATGAACTAATATAAATGTAATGAGTGACCTCAGTGTCCTACTGTCATAAATAGGCAGATCATCTAGCCAAAAATATCAACAAAGGAATACCAGAATAGAACCAAACTTGTGAACAAATGAACCTGGAAAAATGTCTATAGTGCTCCATACCACAATATCAGAATATACATTCTTCTTTATACATGGGATTTTCTCCAAAATAGACCACATACTTCCCACAGAACATGCTTAAGTAAATGCAAATGAATTAATTACCCCGTGTTTATTATCAGACCATAGTAAAATGAAACTGGAAATCACTGCAAAAGAAACCACAAGAACTACATAAATGCATGGAAATTAAATAAGATCCCCATGAGCAAGCAATATGTCACAGATGCATTTAAAGAAAAAATACACGATTTTTTTACAATTAAATGATAATATAATACAATATATTGGAACTTATGGGATACAATAAAAGCAGTCCTATGAGAGAAATTTATATTGGTGAACATCAGGATAATAGAGTGAACACAAATTAAAAAAAAAACCTCATGTTTAAATTCGAACTTTGAAAAAAGAACAAGTCAAGCCCAAAACTCATACATGAGAAGAAATTCTAAACATCAGAGAGGAAATTAATGTGATTTTGACTTTAAAAAATGCACAATAAATCATGCATTGAATAGATTCCTTGAATGATTAAATAAAATTGATAAACTCTTAGCCAACATTATCAAACAAAGGAAAGAAAAAACTCTAATCCATGCAAATAGAAATGAAACAAGTGAAATCACAATGATCTTGGAGAAATCCAGAAGATTATCAATACCTACTTAAAGAACCTTCATTATTCTAGCAAGATGGAAAACACAGAAGAAATGGATAAATTCTTTTATATATATATATATGTATATATATATATATATGAGTTACCAAACTTAATCAAGAAGATATAAAAATTCTAAAGAAAGCAGTATCAGTCAATGAAATTTAAGATAGAATCAATATCCTATCAACAAAGAAAATCCCAGGTTCTGATGGATTCACTGCTGAATTCTACAAGAAATTTAGAAATGATCTAAGGCTACTCCTCCTTTAGTGAAAGGGAAGCAATGATCCCAGAATCATTCCTAGATGCGAGCATTACCTATATACCAAAACCAGAGAAGCACCCAACAACAACAAAATAAGAACTACAAGCCAATCTCTCTAATAAACATAGATGCAAAAATCCTCAAAAAGATACTAACAAAGAGAATGCAGCAAGTTAAGAGGACTATATACCAAGGATGTATGGATAGTTCAACACATGCAAATCAATAAATGTAATATATCATATTAACAGACTCAAAGACAAAACTACATGATCATCTTGACAGATGGAGAAAAAGGATTTGATCAAGTCCATCACCCATCCATGATAAGAAAAAAACTCCACAGAAAGTTGGAATAGATGGCTTTTGTCTTAATCTCATAAAAGCCATCTATGACAAACCAACAGCCTACACAATACTAAATGGTTTAAAACAAACCAAATGGTCTATTACAAACCAACAGCCAACATAATACTAAATGGTCTAAAATCAGGAACAAGATAAGGATGTCCATTTTCACCATTCCTAGTCAATATAGTTCTGGAAATATTAGCTACTGCAATTAGTAAGAGAAAGAAATAAAAGGAATAAAAATAAAAGAAGTTAAACTATTGCTGTTTTCAAATGATATGATACTCTATATAGAGACCTCAAAAATTCCACCAAAAGACCACTTGATTTAATAAGCAACTTCACTTATGCAGCTGTATACAAAATCAACACTCAAAAGGTAACTGCATTCCTACACACAAATGACAAACTTATTGAGAAGAAATTAGGAAAATCATGCCTTTCACAATAGCATGAAAAAATGAAATCCTTAGGAATCACTCTAACAAAAGAAGCAAAAGGCATTTACATAACACAATACTCTGAAAAAGGGGATCGAAGAGGATATCAGAAAATGAAAAACATCCTTTGGTCATGGGAAGGAATAATCAACACAGTTAAAATGGTCATACTCCCAAAATTGCTACGCATATTTAGTGTAATCCCAATCAAAATACAAATAGCAGACCTCACAGAACTAGAGGAAACAAACCTAAAATTCATTTGAAACCAGAAGAGACTCAGAATAGCAAAATTAATTCTGGACAACAAAGGGCAGGAAGGCAGCATCACAATCCTTGACTTGAAATTATACTAGAGAGCTAATGGGGTAAAAACAGCATGGTACTGTCAAAAAACAAAATAAAACAAAACAGAGCCAAGGATCAATGGGAATCGTTAGAAACTCTAAGGACACTAAGCCACCTTACCTTTGTTAAAGGGGCCAAACACCTTCACTGGCAAAAAGATAGTCTCTAATAAATGGTGCTGGGAAAACCAGCTTTCCACATGCTGAAGACTAAAACTAGACCCTTATCTTTCATCAGGCACTAAACTAAAATCACAGTGGATCAAAGATCTAAATATTAAAACAGAAACACTAAATCTGCTGTGAAGCTATAGGTGTAGGCAAACACTATTAACAAACCCCAATTTCACGGGAGGTATTACAAGGAAGGAACAAGTGGGATGTCTTCTCACTAAAAAGCTTTTGCATAGCAAAATAAATCACCAACTGAGTGAAAAGACAACCAACAGAGTGGGAAAAAAAATTTACAGCTGTTCTTTAGGCAACAACTGATAATTAGAATTTATAAAGAAGTCAGACAAATCAAGCCCCAAATTTAAAGATCCAATATAAAAATGGACTTCTGAGGTGAATACACACTTCTCAGGTGAAGTAGAAATGGCAAATAAATATATGGAATAAAATGTTCAGTATTATTGGTCATTCAAGAGGTGCAAATTAAAATAATGATGTGATTCCATCTCATTCCAGGAAGTATGGCTGTTATCAAGAAATCAATCAGTACTGGAGGGGCTGTTGGGAAAAAGGAACCTTATCTACTGTTGGAGGGAGTGTTGACTGTGGGAAGCGATGTGGAGATTCCTCAAAAATACTAGGATTAGGAGTTCCATTTAACCAAACTATTCCCCTTCTTGGAATCTTCCCTCTAAAATTAAAAGCCTAATGGTGATACATGTACATTCATGTTCATAGCAGCAGTTTATAAAAACTAAGCCTTGGAAACAACATAAATGCCCAACAGCCAATGAATGAACAAAGAATATGTGGGCTTTTGTATACAATGAAATATTACTCAGCCATAAATAAGGATAAATGATACATTCATAGATAAATGGATGGACCTTGGCACCATACTCTTAAGTGAAATAAATTGGGCACACGTGTAAATATCACATTGTTTCTCTACTGTGAAAAATGTAAAGTGTAAAAAAGAACCAAAATGTATACTAGATAATGTGAAATAGAAAAAATCAAAAGGCGAAAAGTCACTAGGAAAACAGGAGATGAAAAGGAAGAAAGCACAAAGGAAAAGAAAAGAAAGATAAAATAGAAACAGCATTTGTAGTTAAGGAGAGGAAGAAGGGTCTAAGAGAGGGCAAGGAAATGGGAAAAATAAGAATTAAGATGTATCATGAGTAGGTACAATTTTCATATAATGAATATGATCATTATGTGTATCTAAATTGTACCAATAAATTTAATTTTAAAAAGTAAGGCAGAAGAGATGAAAGAAGCATGAAGAAAAGTAATCCATTTTCCTGATGAAGGAAAGGCATAAAGGAATGCTGCTCTACAGAACGTACGGCTTTGTGACATGGAGGCCTCCTGAAGAGTCTACGAAAACCTGGGTGAAGGCGTTAAGTGGAGCAGTATCCTGTATGTTGGGTAAACCTTTGCCTATTTCCATACAGAATACACAAGTTTTTACAAAAGCAGGACCTCATTGTTCAAGAATCGAAATCAGCATGTCTTCATTGGATCAATTCCAGCAAGTCTCAATGACAGCTACATTTTCCAAGCTTTGCAAGAACTGCTTAAACTTAACACGTTTCATGCAGAACAAAATAATAGCAGAGAATTGATTCTATATAACTAAGTGTTCACCTCTCTCGAGTTCCTTCTCTGCTGAGCTATAGAAATACTCTTAAAAGATCCAGGAAATAGATATTGGAATCACGGCCATTTCTTCCATTCTTTGTATATCTATGTCAAAGTGCCCACACATGTTAAAAGATAAAACAAGAGAAAGACTCTTTGGCTGAAGAAGGAGCTACATATGCCTTACATGTGGCAAAAACAAAACTTTTAGCCGGGAAAGCAAAGATGTAATTAATATTTTCATATCATCAAAGTATGAAGCATGGAGGATTCTTAAAAGCCAACTTATTGGTGTGGGTGAAGTTTCTGATGGCTTATTATGTTGTATTTGGTTAAAACTTCTTAGGGTACACAAATGAGTATTCTTTTAACATATCTTCTTGTGATAAACAGCACTATACTTGTTGAGGTCCCAAGTGCTTATTTGTAGAAGCAAAATGTATTGCCAAACAAAAATTTCCATCCAGTATCCAGATGAGCAGTGAACAAAGTCAACCCATGTCAATTTTTTTTTTCTGAGGCAGGTTCTCACTTTGTAGTTCAGGCTGACCCTGAGCTCACTATGTAGCCTAGGCAAGCTTCATACTCAGCAATCCTCCTGTCTCTGCCTCCCGAGTGCTGGGATGACAGGTGTGAGCCACCACGCCTGGCACTGTGGTATGTGGTATTGATTGTTGGTGGGTGTGAGTCTCCACATCCAGCATTGTATGTGGTTACCAGGGATCGAACTCAGGACCTTGCGCTTGATGAGGCAGGCGCCGGAACCACTGAGCTAACCCTCCAGCCCAACCCATGTCAATTTTAAAATAAACTTGGTAAAAGTAGAGGTTATATTCTAAATCTTTGTCCAGGTAGAAAATCCCAACTTGAACCCTCTAAAATATTACACTATGCAATGTCCCATTCCTTTTCTCTCTCTCTCTCTTTTTTTTTTTTTTTTTGAGACAGGGTCTTGCTTTGTAGTTCAGGCTGGCTCTGAGCTCACTATGCAGTCCAGGCAAGCCTCGAACTCAGCACTCCTCCTGTCTCTGCCTCCCGAGTGCTGGTATTACAGGCGTGAGCCACCATGCGCAGCACTGTGGCATGTGGTATTGATTGCTGGTGGGCGTGAGTCGCCACGCCCAACAGTGTATGTAGTCACTGGGGATTGAACTCAGGACCTTGCACTTGCGAGGCAGGCGCCGGAACCACTGAGCTAATCCTCTGGCCCCAGTGTCCCATTCTTTAAAGATCTCTTAGTTCAATCAGCTGACTGGATGGGCTGGGTTTGCTGGGGATATCCCATGCTCTTCTACCTGCTTGACTCGGTGCCTATTTGCCCTCTCCTAGATTATACACTTGATGCTTTCTCTCATCAAATTTTCCCGAGTGCAAATTCCACTTCTTTGATGGAACCTTGTCATAGTCAAAGTCATGCTTTCTTGAGATAAAAGGATTGAGTGGTCCCTAGCTGTGCCTTGGATTTAAGAACTTCAAAACAAGCAGCCCTGAGGAACTAGAGTCGCTGAAGACTGCACACGTTCTTAGCCATGGTGGCAGTTTCCTCTCTTGGCCTGCTTGGTGTTCTTACTGAGGCACCTCTGCGGTACACTGTGCTGGCTTTGTCCCTTTGTCTTCTGCATCATCCCTCCTCTCTTGCCATGAGTGGCCCAGTACTTTAGAATAAGATCCACTCAGTGAATCTTGAAAAATATTAGAAAATCTTCACGTGTTAGTCTTTTTGTGTTTGGGTATGTAGAGGAAAACAATTCTTTCTCTCAAATTCAAAGGTAAAAATCTTCACTGTGGAATTCATGATGTAACAGACATTTCTGAAATAAAACATTAGTGGAGACCCTAAAAGTTAGTGGCTAATTTTTTAAAATTAAGCATATGGAAATTATCGGTTCATTTTCATAAACATTTATTAACAGGACATTTTCATAAGTATGATAATATACTGAGGTTTATACATTGTATTAATGGTTTCAAATCTGATTAACAAGAGGCTCTAAATGTTTGCTACTATGCTGAATATTTGACAGATTTATTGTCAAGGGACTGATTAGCTGGAATATTCAATTCAAGTTAAAATATGACACACTGACTACACCTGTAAGTTATATATAAGTATACGTATACTTATAATGTTCAAAGAACACAGCTTTCACAAAGAATTTTAAAATGGAAAAGTTTTTGAGCTTCACGGAGCTTATCTTTCAATTAACTTATTGTTTTAGATGTGTGTATTGTGGGGATACAGCACATATGACAGTAAAAATAATTTTTAAGGGTCAAGAGGACTACCACTTTCTGTGAAGGTATAGAAATGTGCAGTATTTGTGGTTTCTGTGTAAATCATAATAGTGGAAAAGGAAGAAGCATACATTACAGTGTCCACCAAAACCTTCAGAACTCCCATCATTTATTAGTGGTAGAATATTGGAAAAATTGCTGCTTTTAAACCTTGAATGTTCAGCAAGAAAATGGAGCTAACTCTGTTTTTTTTATTCAAATAATTAATGAGAGGATTGTGTAAAGTAATACCTGCAAAATATTAAGTAAATTTCCTAGGAGACACTCAATAAACATAAACTATTTTAATAGTTTTAGGAAAAACACATAGAAAAAGAACTGTAGGCAAAGTTTATGAGACAAGAAGAGCAGGTCAGTCAGCAAGATAAGAAGAAAAAGAGTGAGAGAGGTGACAGAGAGAGACAGAGACAGAGGCAGAGGCAGAGGCAGAGGCAGATGGAGACAGAGACTGGTGAGAGCAAATTCCACCATGCAATTGTTACAAAAGCAAATTGATGTGAGAAGATTCAATGCATGTAGATTCCACTTAAGAAGTCAATTTGGTTACCTCACCTGGTTGCCCCAACACCTATTTGGCTAGAAATAAAGAGATCATTTCAGAGATTTTTCTCTGAAACACTGATCAACACAGAGTAATTCTATTGATGGTCCTTTAATACATCTTTTTTTTTTTTTTTTTTTTTTTTGAGACAGGGTCTCGCTTTGTAGTTCAGGCTGGCCCTGAGCTCACTATGTAGCCCAGGGAAGCCTCAAACTCAGCAATCCTCCTGTCTCTGCCTCCCGAGTGCTGGGATTACAGGCGAGAGCCACCATGCCCAGCACTGTGGTATGTGGTATTGATTGCTGGTGGGTGTGAATCTCCATGCCCAGCATTGTATGTAGTTACCAGGGAACAAACTCAGGACCTTGCGCTTGCGAGGCAGGTGCTGGAACCACTGAGCTAACCCTCTGGCCCTCGTCCTTTAATACATCTTATCACACTTGCCATTTCATTCTTCCTTCCTTTTCAGAGAAATGGCTCATAGTTTGCTTTAAAAGTGTATGAGGCCAGGCATGGTGGCTCACGCCTGTAATCCCAGCACTCAGGAGGCTGAGACAGGAGGATTGCTGAGTTCCAGGCTTGCCTGGGCTGAGTAGTCAATTCAGGGCTAGCCTGAACTACCAAGAGAGACCCTGTCTCTAAAAAAAAAAAAAAAGAAAGAAAAAAAAAGGAAAAGGGCTGAGGATTTAGCTCAGGGGTACTGCCCCAACCTTGGAAGCACAAGGGCCCCAGTTTGATCCCCAGTACTGAAAAAAAAAAATTTTTTTAAATATGTATGAGGAGCTATTACCAGAAGACCCTGACCAGCAAAAGGAAACTCATCCTATCATGATATAGCTGAAAGCTGTGAATTTACACATGGGCTAAAGTAAGGCACAAAATGATAAGAAAATTCATAGTTTGCACTACTGAAACATAGCTCCCTGGTAATATAAAGTCACACAACATTAAATTTCATTCTTTTTCCAGCCATGGTTATCTCTATATTATCTATTAACTGTAGGGGCCTGAACACAGGACTTACAAAATCTATAGCCACATATGAGTTATATATATAATGCATTACCATCCTAAACAGGACTCCACTGATTACAGGACATGGCAGAGCAGATACCCTGTACACCCAGAAACAGATTGCATTTAAACTGTAAGTGACTCTAGATGCAAGAAATTTTACTTAAATTTGATCAAACTTCATCATTTGTATTACTGCAGTATAAAAAAATGTCTCAGAACTTGCTTGTTTCTTGTGTTCTTCACCATAGTAAGACTTTGCACTTACCAGGTCACATGTGTATATTAATAACTACCTTTTGTAGTTCTTTAGACACACTATAACTATATGTACCTATCTCACTACCACACCCATAACCTAAAAGTAGGGATTTTGTTTCTGTATTTCTAACCATTTACTTCATGGAGGACCAATGGAAAACACTCTAAATATTTACTGAGGAACTGACCATCTTCTGTCCAATATTCATCTGTTCTGTGTGGTTATTTGCTTATTGTTTATTTTGCTTATTGCTTATTTGCTTAGTAAGTCCCACTGCTCTGTGCTCCTTGTAGAAATGCACAAGTTCATTATCTTCATGCTACACTTGATTCTAAAGTCTGATATTACTGTTAGTAATACCACTGTTACCTAAGACTTTTTCAAATTTTGGTCTAAAGAGATGGGTAGGACAGAAGTAGCTGGTCCAAAAAAGTAACCTTTCCCATACTTCATATCTAGATTAGAAAGCTCTAAGAAGTAGAAACTTCCCTGAGCGAGAGGACTCCATTGGCAACAGCAGACGATCTATGTTTTACAAAGAAACCTGATTTTGAACACAGGCAGATGATCCAACAGTGTGAATGGGTCTCGATGCAAATAAACTCCTTACCCCAGTGCCTGTTTGTCCCATGTCCTGTTGGTGTCTCATTGCTTGGAACACAAAAGGCACTTAACAAATGCCTCTGGAAATATGAAGACAGAAACAACCCAACATTTAAGAACCTTAAGATTTAAGGTGGAGTTTAAATCTAAGTCTAAATGAAGTCCCAAATCTAATAAGATGCTAATCTAGAAGGATGAACACACCAAGAAAAGAAAAATCAAGCAGTGGAGAGCTCTGGCAGCAAATGCACTGGACAAAGACCTGCTGAGTAAGGGTAACAACTTAGTCTCTGGGGCAAATTCTTTTCTGAAACTGAAATCCAAGGGCAGGCATTGTAGCCACTAGAAGTCCTGAGGAGCCTTACCAGTGAGACTGATTTGATATGGAGGCAGAGAAAGGCTGGCGTATAATTCCAGGTATCTCCCCAACTTTGGGAGAACTGGGAATAAAACAAGGAGGTGGACTTGTCACAATAATGAGACTAAAAAAGGTTTGATCTGCCAGGATTGGAAAAATATATATATAGCCAGCCAGGCACATTATTGAAGGGGCTGTCATGCATATCTTAGAGATTCAGGCATATTCACAGGAAGAATTCAGCTAAATTCAGTAGGAAAGATCTTCCCCTTTTCCTCGGTTTAATAACTACAGAAATAAGAAATATGTCCATAGGTTTACATGCCTGACTCAGTCATCTCTGCTGGAATGCATGACCAGCAGACAGGGTGTTGTCCAGGAAGCCATGATGACACTAAGGGTCCAAACTGCCTCACAGCTAGGAAGAAGGCAGCTAGGAAGTAATTTGGGCACACCTTTCTACAGAAGTAACAGAAGATATGAAATTTGGGTCTTTGTCTTATTTGTAATGCTGCAAAATTGGTCTCTTCTTAAGTTCTTTTTCAGAGAAGAGAAAAATATGTATGAAGCTTATTAGTGAGCAAACAGCACTATACCTGATAAATATAAACTATCCATGAGCCTCTGAGTGCAGACTTTACCACCTCCCAGGGGAACAGAGCAGTTTCTTACATGTGAAAATAAATCTTCAGTGCTTTATCACTGTGGGTCCTGAAGGGGTTGAAGGCAGTGTCAAAAAGATTATTCAGAGATTTTTCTTCTCTACTCTGCCCTATTACCTTAATTTAGTGTAACCTCACATTCACTAGTTCCCTTCTGAGAACAGCTGGAATGAATGCACGCCAGGATGCATCATGTGGGAAGCGTATTTGTTTGGACACAGGATCACTGAGCAGCCAAGGACTTCTCTTGTCTATGCCAGGATACAATCCCAGGGAGGTGGAGATGCCCTCTGCATTCCCAGGCATGGACAGTGGTGTGGTGGACTATCTAAACAAAGAGCAGAGCTACATGAGCTGGGTGACCAGGTGTTTTTTTTTTTTTTTTAACCTAAAAGGCCATAGCCATGTGGCAAATACCTGCATGGTGCTTTTTACCTGGACTTACTCGGGTAATTGCTTTAACTCTGCTTTTTCCTTTCCTCACACAGATTCATTCATTGAAAGGCTTCTTAGGGACTTGTTTAAATCTGGAATTTAAGGAAATAATTTTCGAAAGCACCATTTATCTGCGGACAATTTAGAACAATTTTATTTAAAAACAATAAAAGCACTCACAGAGGCTTTAAAAATATGAATATAGCAAACAGGTACCTGGGTGCACAATACTCATTTGCATACACAATCAGGTATTTAAGAAAGCATATGCCCAATTGTGCATGTAAAAACTAGTTTCATTCCCACTTTATTGCTGCAAACAATGGACATACTATACCCGGGGGTCTATTTTCAATGTGTCCTGTTATAAATGTACCACTTCGGCTTTGTTTCCCTTCAGTGTGAATGCACGCTGAAACCTGCTTACAGGAGTTCCACCTCCCACTGTGTGCTCCTCTTTGGAGAGATTCTAAATGATGACTCCTGGTCATAATTGTTCAAAACTTTCTGTAGGCTTCCAAGGGCAGTGGGATAGAGTGAATTCAAGAATTTTTTTTTTTCAAAAGAACTGCCTGTTGACAGCACAGATTATCTTGTTTGATAAAATCAAATTTGATGATGGTATGATCTGAGATCTTCCTCAAAGCTGATTTTATCAAAATAATAGATTAAGTATATCTGACAGTCAGAGATTGGTCAACAACAAAAAAATTTTTTTTCTTGTCAAACTTCTCTGCTAAGTCAGACGTACTTATGAATTCCTGCTTTTTTCTTCTTTGAATGAAACTCCATTTAAAAAGCAAAAAAATTGTTGAAAAATATATTAGGGAAATGAAGCTGGTTTTTTCCTCTATATTATGTGCTTTAAAGAGAGCTATTCATATAAACCATCAATCGTTCCCTGAGCTTTGTAAGCATTTGACTAAAGGTTTTTCTTCTTTACTTGTTTTTTCTCCTCATGATTAAAGGACAGGATGGAGCAGATTGAAGATAAATTAGGTGTCTTTTAGGGCTCTCAAATATACACTATTTTCATTTTGCAGTGACAGGAAGAGTTGTTTGTATTTTAAACAAATAAACCAATCCTATAGTTTTAGACTGGGGAATTTGGAGTCTCATGTGTTTACAAATGTTTGCAGGAGGAAGAACCTCTACATAATTGCTCATTTCTGTTCTAAGCCAGGAAACTGATCCAGAAGGACACCCTTACACTCACGTTGTCATGGGCAGTGTTGCTGGCTCAGAGTAAAAACATTTTATTGGAGCCCTAAAGACAAGTGCACAAGCCAAGAGCCACTGGAACCTCCAAGAAAATGTTCACCACTGAATATGTACTCCTCTACAAGAAGAGGAGTACATATATATATGGCATACATATATATATGGCAATGAGAAAGTGAGGTAGTCAGCCTGCCAGATAGCTGGTTGTACAGCTCAGTGAATCATCACTGCCAATTTGAGTGATAATGAAAAAAGAAGGAGACAGAAGAAGGAGGAGGAGAAGGAAAAAGGGAAGGGGAAGAAGAAGAGGAAGAAGAAAAAGAAGGAGGAGGAGGCGGAGGAGGAGGAAGAAGAAAGAAGGAGAAGGAGAAAAAGAAGAAGAACAAGGAGAGGAAGAAGGGGAGGAGGTGATTTCACTCTGTGGGACCTGTGGGCAGCATTAGTGATAAGGAAATGGGACTAAATGGTCATCAAAGTCCAGCTCTAACACTATGGATCTGTTTGACACATGACCCTGTGTGTGAAGCAAGCAATCTTAGGAGCTTCAGCTTAGGTATGACAATAGTACTTAAGATTAAATCTTCATTTTATTTTAGAAAGATACTGAAAACTCAAAAATACATGAAACTATTAAAAGTTCTTGTATGCAATTTACTCTGCAGGATTTTTTTTCACACATACAGAGGTTCTTTGCATGCCTTTCTATCCAATAATGGCAGACACCGCTTACCTCTCTAGCTATTCCCAACAACAACTCCTTTCTTTCTTTCTTTCTTTCCTTCTTTCTTTCTTTCTTTCTTTCTTTCTTTCTTTCTTTCTTTCTTTCTTTCTTTCTTTCTTTCTTTCTTTCTTTCTCTTTCTTTCTCTCTCTCTCTCTCTCTCTCTCTCTCTCTCTCTCTCTCTCTCTCTCTCTTTCTTTCTTTCTTTCTTTCTTTCTTTCTTTCTTTCTTTCTTTCTTTCTTTCTTTCTTTCTTTCTTTCTTTCTTTCTTTCTTTGCTTGAGACAGGGTCTCACTTTGTATTTCAGGCTGGCCCTGAGCTCCCTATGTAGCCTCAAACTCAGCAATCCTCCTGCCTTTGCCTCCTGAGTACTGGGATTACAGGCGTG
>PVIC010005872.1:0-31594 GCA_004025085.1 Thryonomys swinderianus
CCTCTAGGCTGTCTTAGGCATAAGTTCACAGTCTTAGAAATGCTATGCCAACGCTTTTGGCCTTATATTTTGAACAAGGGTGCTTTGGTGCCTCTCCTGGATTATCAGGGGTGGTTCAAAACCTTAACCTCTCACCTAGGCACCTTTTGAAGCCAGGGTTCACTCCAAAGGCCTTGCCTGCTTCCAACATACAGGCAGTTACCTGAGGTATGTCTAGGCCACTTCCTGGAGCCAGCTCTCACGGCACCCTCAGGGGTGGTTGATGGAAAAGAAAAAGCAGAACTTAGCTTGGCCCTGGTCTAGAAAGCTGGCGCTTTCCGGGCACTACCTGGCCATGTTACACGTGATTAAAACCACCCACAATCCCCCTGAGGGGAGAACAGAGAGGACAGGGTGGAGTGGGCTCTTCAGCCTGCCCCGGTGGCCCTAGTGGAGGCCAGAGAAGCTGGCAGAGGCCCCAGCAGCTCTGTAGCTTCCAAGAGCCTCCTAGAAAAGAGCCTTTTGGTGTGGTCAAGTGAACACCCAGGTGACAGTGTACAGGGCTCATCCCATGAGCAACCACTCTCTGGATACTTTGGGGGATCTCCAGGGATCCATCCAGGGGCCCCTGCTTGGCTTCTTCAGAGAGTTTTGCTGTATTAGGAAAGAGTTGCCTCATTGGACATTGAACACAAATATGTCCACATTAGCAGATTTTAAAAAAGAAAATGAACTCAATCCCACTAGCTCACTTTTCAGACAAATGACACAGGGGTTCCACAGGTCAGAAACACTGTCACTAGCCCTAAAGATTGTCACCAATTTCCCAGGCAAGATGATGTGTCACAGACCGACTGAGGGACGGTACAATGTCTTGCAGCAGGGTTTGGAGTATTTGCCCTTTGAAGACTGAAGACAATGCCCGGGAGCTCTGGGCTAACAGCCACTGTCAAAGCCACACTCCCTGTAACTGTCCATCCTAGCAAGCCCACGGCTCTCAGCGTGACTTCCGCCCAACGACAGTGCTCTGTCTTCATCAGCAAGCCAACCTGTTTGCCTTTGAGCAGGGTGAACTCAGCAGTGTCAGGCAGTAGTGCTGTGACCCTGATGGGCCTGCATGCCTACACACCACTCCGTCACGCAACAGGCGAGAAGCACCCATCACAAAACCATCGAGGTGGGCAGTTAGACCGTCCCAACATGCAAAGGGACAGCAGGTGGCATTAGGAGACCCAGAGTCAAGGAGTGGGGCCCCACAGTCAGGAGGATGGCTCAGAGGAAATGAGAGAAAACCCATTCTGCAGTCAGGCTGTGCCAACCCAACAGTTCTCAGATTCCTTGTTTTGGACACTTTCTTTTATTCTTAAAAATGACGAGTGGTGTCACAGAGCTTTTGCTTCTGTGAGCTACACCTATTGACATTTACCATGTTCTGAATGGAAACAGAAAAGTTAAAGAGTACAGAGCAAGCCAGGCGTGGTGTCACACACCTGTAATCTCAGCACCCAGGAGCCTGAGGCAGGAGGACCACTGCAAGTCTGAGGCCACCCTGGGCTACGTAGTGAGTTCAAGCCCAGCCAGACCTCCTCTTGGAAGGAAGGAAGGGAGGGAGGGAGGGAGGGAGGGAGGGAGGGAAAGGAAGGAAGGAAGGAAAGGAAGGAAGGAAAGAAAGAGAAAAAGAGGAGAGAGAGAAAAAAAGAAAGAGAAAGAAAAGAAAGAGAGAGAGAGAGAAAAGAAAAAGGAAAACAAAACAAAGCACATATTCCAAAGAGCCAGTATGCCTTAGGAAACTTCTCTGCCCTGGTGAGAAGATGAGAATGAAAAACCATAAAGAAAACAGCTTGGTATTTTCACACAAACAGTCCTGACCTCGCAGCCACCCCGAAAGGGCCATGGAGACTCCTGGGCTGAGCTGTGGGAGCCGCAGCACTGGGCTGTCACGCACGGCCTGCTCACGTCTTCCTCATAACATCCTGAAAAGTGTAGGGTTACCATTCCTGTTTTACAGAGAAAGAAAGTGAGGATCAGAAAGGCCTAGTAGCTCCGGACCACAGAGCTACTAACCCACAGACCAGGCCTCAGCCCTGCTCACTCCGCCTCCGGAGACTGCATGTGGGCAGAGAATCTGGCCTGGGAGGGCCGGGCCCACAGGGAGAGGCCTCAGCTGGGAGAAATTGGTCACTTCCCCTCCGCTGTGGTTGCTGGTGTGGAGCACTGGGTAGGCACAGCCCGAGGGGTTGGGCTAGCGGCTGCCTAGAGTAAAACAGAATCCCAGGGGCAGCTGGCCAAGAGAAGAAAGGCAGCCCTTCCTCCACCCAGCCCACAGGCGAAGAAGGACCGGACCTTTTCCAGGACCATAATAGGTGATTTCGTCCGACGCCTGACAGTGGGAGTATCCGCTTAAATCCACCGAGAACGAGTTTTGTATTAGGACAGCATTCCACAGCTATTGCTGGGGACCTCTGTTTCCAATCTCAGTGCCATGAGACAATGTGAAAGGCCCAGAAGCTCAGTTTTAGCCAGGCAGGGAGGAGGAGGCCATGCAGCCCTGGGCCTCCCCACGCGAACACCAGGGCAGCTTCAGGCTTCGCTCCTGTTTTTCTTTCTTTTTGGTGGCACTGAGGATTGGACCCAGGGCTTTTCTTGGCATTGAATGATATCCCCAGCTCCTCCTCAATCTGAGACAGGATCTCCAGGTTACTAAATTGCCCCAGGGTGGCCCAAAACTTGGGATCCTCCTGCCTCTGCCTCCCAGAGGGCTGAGACTATAGGCATGCGCCACCACGCCCAGCTTCTGTTCTCTTAGTCTACTGCCTGACTCCATTGTGGGTTGCTCCCGAAACTGGGTGTGCCTGTGGCCACCCCCTCAGACCCTTTTGTGGAGTTTGAGCAGCCAAACTTCCAGGCCTTCTGGCATTTGCTCATGCAGACTCTGTGAAATGGCAGCCCGCGTTTCCTACCAGTCTAGCGTGCCCTGCATGCCACCTCCTGGGCACAGACGGTCACCCTCTGATAGCAACGAATCACATCAGTGCCGTGTTAGCCTGGAGCTCCTTTTTCTTTTTTTTGCTTTTTGAGACAGGGTCTCGCTTTGTAGTTCAGGCTGGCCCTGAGCTCACTATGGTGCCCAGGCAAGCCGCCGCGAACTCAGCAATCCTCCTGTCTCTGCCTCCCAAGTGCTGGGATTACAGGCATGAGCCACCACGTCCGGCATTGTGGTATGCGGTGTTGATTGTTGGTGGGTGTGTCTCCACACCCAGCCTTATATGTGGTTACCGGGGATCGAACTCAGGTCCTTGCACTTGTGAGGCAGGCGCCAGAACCACTGAGCTAACCCTCTGGCCCCTGCCCTTCTCCTTTTTTTTTTCTTTTCTGAGACAGAGTCTCGCTTTGTAGTTCAGGCTGGCCCTGAGCTCACTATGGTGCCCAGGCAAGCCGCTGCAAACTCAGCAATCCTCCTGTCTCTGCCTCCAGAGTGCTGGTATGACAGGCGTGAGCCACCACGTCCGGCATTGTGGTATGTGGTGTTGATTGTTGGTGGGCCCAGCATTATATGTGGTTTCCGGGGATTGAACTCAGGACCTTGCGCTTGTGAGGCAGGCGCCGGAACCACTGAGCTAACCCTCCGGCCCCCTTCTCCTTTTTAATGAGTCCTGTTCGCAGTCCATACTATTTACATTCCTCTGGTGGAGTTGGTGCATGTATGTAACATTTCAGTTCCTTTTGATCCCTTCCCCTTCTTCCATCTCTTTCTTGCTCTCTTCCCATTTGAGAAAGGTTTTGGCCTTTATATATAATCGGAGAAAGCCAAATTATAAAGAAAAAATACTGCCCTGTTTATCCTTGTGTTTCCGATTTATTTCACTTCACATTATGGTCTCAAGATGCCTCCCTTTTTCTACAGATTACTCGAGTTGATTCTTCTTTAATGTCAGAGTATACTCCATCAGGTGTACACACATTTCCTTTACCCATCTATCTGTTGGATGGATAGACTGCTTCCAAGATTTAGCAGTTTTGAATTGTGCCGCTATAGACATGGGTGTGCACGTATTACTGTGACATGAGGTCTTCAGCTCTTTCCGGGAAGATACTTAGCAGGGGAACAGATGGGTCAAATGGACTTTCTAGTTAGTATTTTGCAGACTCTCCATCCTGAAGTCCACAGTGGTTGGACTAATGGAGAAGCCAAGCCCGCAGAGGGGTAGGCACTAGAAACCAGAGTTCCGGAGGCCAGAGGAACCCTCCTCCCCACAGCTCCTCGCTGGTGCCATCAGCCTCGAGTCCCTGAGGATCCATACTTTGATGTTAGAAACATGCAAACTAGCACTTTTGATCTGATTAGAAATTTGTTTAATTTTAATTCCTCTGTCCTATTAAATTTGAATATCTTTTTGCATTTAGGCAACTCTGCCACCTCTGGTTCCTGGCTTCTGGGTAAAGCGAGTCTCTGACATTCTCACATACATTCAGGAAGGAAATGCTCTGGCTTTTTACCCATGATGCCACAAGCCCTGCGTCTGGCCTTCCTCAACAAGGAAGGATGCTAGCTGCACTTTGGGGGCCCAAGAAGGATGCTTTCCTCAGTAAATCCACCATCAGGAAGCAGCTGTTTGTCCAGGCCAGGTGAAAATTTCGGGGGTCCTGCCGTGTGCATGCGCAGTAGGGCAAGTACATGCTTCTTTTTTTTTTTTTTTTTTGAGACAGGGTCTCGCTTTGTAGTTCAGGCTGGCCCTGAGCTCACTATGTAGCCCAGACAAGCCTCGAACTTAGCAATCCTCCTGTCTCTGCCTCCAGAGTGCTGGGATGACAGGCGTGAGCCACCACACCCGGCATGGCAAGTACATGCTTCTTATCTGGTAGTGAAACAGCTTGAAGCCTTGTTACACTTTACGTGTACTAACCTTAAACTGGAACTGTCTGCCTACTTTAGAATTAATGAATTACATATGTCAATTATCAGAACCATGTGGCAACACCCTCAGGTTGCGGTCTCTCTGGGACCACATGACCCCCTGTGATCCCCTCAGGAAATTTCTAAGGCCAAAACTCTTTTCAGAATAATTCTGAGGTATTTCTTATCTTCTCCACACTAGTGGCACAGAAGCAATAGTGTAAAAATTTGCAAGCAGTGAACACAAAAAAGCAGCAGCTCTAAACTGTGTGAGTAGTCATCATAGTGACTGGAGGTTTCTTTTGTATTGCTTTGAGTTTCTTTCTTCTTTTCTTTCAGTACTGAAACTAAACCTCAGAACCTTTACACTGAACTAGCTACAGCCTCTCACTGAGTCACTAAATTACCCAGACTAGGCTTCAATTTGCATCCTCCTGCCTCAGCCTCCTAGAGTGCTAACAGTACAGGACACAACGCCATGCCTGGCTTAGTCTTTATATTCTTCATTGCGATACACTTTCTGTATAAATTTGCCAGTTTCACTTAGGATTTCATCTGGACAAAGCAGAAAAGGTTATTAACTTTATTAAGTCTCAACCTTGGAATACATGTGATTTTTATGATTTTATGTGGCAAATACACAGAAAAGCACGTGTGTAATGGTTGCAAACTGAACTAGCCACTTCCCCACACACAATTATTGGTGCACATGTTCAAGAGATTCTTGTACTGGGATGAAATTTCTAGGGCATGGGGGATATGAATGTTCGATTTTATGTGAAAATATCAAATTGTTTTTCAAAGTAAACTACATTCCTACAGGGGATATACCTGATACGGTGTCACTCCAGATTCTCTTTGACACTTACTGTTATTGGACTTTTATGTTATTCAGCCAAACAAATGATTATAAAATGGATCTTGATTTTTGTTTTCCAAATCACTAACGAGGCCCAAACTGGGCATATATTTTGCCTGCCACTGCTAATCTTGTATCAGCTTAGTCAGCGAAATGTCATAGCACCAACCTGAGCCTGTGTGGCGCTCGCCAGGGAAGGGAAAGGTTTAGGATTTCCATATTTAATATATTATAAGATGGCATCTCTTGTAACCTACACCATCCACTTAATATAAATTCTCAGGAGAAGAGAAATGTCATATAAATTATGTAAAATTTTTAAAAACTGAGAATGATGTATATTTATCTACACAATCATATACCATTTTATTTGAAGTTGCGACTTCAGATCACCCCTAAGTTTTCTTAATACAGTGTCTAAAAATTTTTGTTCCAGTAGAAACCAATACTGTGAGAATGTGGATTTATGGGGCCCCTTCATGTGCCAGTGAACTTGGTGTCCTGATGAGACTTAGCCCAGACAGTTATGCTCCCAGGTTTTGCGTGAGTTTCCTATTTAGTTAAATTCATGGTTTCATTATTTTTTTTCAGTAACTGAATTACAGATCACTGGCAATATGAGAGTCAGCCAGAGCCTTTTGACAAACAGACGGGGAGCATCCAGTGGTGATCTTCTCCAGCCACGGATCCGCCATGGCCACCTCCCCAGCTCCCAGGTCTGCGGTCTCCTGGGAGACATTTAGGTAAAGTTTGCACAGCCCAGTGATGGCAACTGTGCCGCGGTTCCGTCCTCTGTTTGCTGCCACGAAATACTGAGTAACTTCAATCGAAACACATACTCCAGCCCAGAAGCATTCAAAAGTGAAAGCATACATAATTATCTATTGAATTTTTTTTTTTTTTTTTTGAGACAGGGTCTCGCTTTGTAGTTCAGGCTGGCCCTGAGCTCACTATGGTGCCCAGGCAAGCCGCCGCGAACTCAGCAATCCTCCTGTCTCTGCCTCCTGAGTGCTGGGATGACAGGCGTGAGCCACCACGTCCGGCATTGTGGTATGCGGTGTTGATTGTTGGTGGGCGTGTCTCCATGCCCAGCATTATATGTGGTAACCGGGGATCGAACTCAGGACCTTGCACTTGCAAAGCAGGCACCGGAACCACTGAGCTAACCCTCTGGCCCCTATCTATTGAATTTTTAAAAATGTATTTATTTATTCATTTATTCATTCATTCATTTATTTTTATTTATTTGTTTGTTTGTTTGTTTTTGAGACAGGGTCTCACTTTGTAGTTCAGACTGGCCCTGAGCTCACTATGTAGTCCAGGCAAGCCTCAAACTCAGCAGCCCTCCTGCCTCTGCCTCCCGAGTGCTGGGATTACAGGTGTGAGCCACCATACCTGGCACTGTGGTATGTGGTGCTGATTGCTTGTGGGCGTGAGTCATCACACCCAGCATTGTATGTGGTTACTGGGATCGAACTCAGGACCTTGCACTTGCGAGGCAGGCGCCAGAGCCACTGAGCTAAATCTCCGGCCCCATTTATTTTTATTTTTTTAATTGGATTCTTTATTGGTACATTTTATATACAGCTCACAATCACACACAACATTGGGGAATTTGTACCAGTATATGACACAAGATAATTCTCATTTTTACCCACCTCCCTACCCACTCACACCCCACATCCCCTATATACATGCTCTTTTATTTTCTTTCGGAATCATACTTATTCCTTCCCCTCATTACATTCCCACACCAAATTCCCTTTGGATATTTCCTATTTTACAAAAACTATCATACATTCTAGAACTCATTTACACCTATAGGTGATCATATCAAAGAAAAGATCCGGTATTTGCATATCTGTGATCTATTTATTTCACTTATTAATGTGTCCTTCAGGTGTATCCATTTGCACATAAATGAATGAATTTTGTTGTTCTTTATGGCAGAATAATACTCCATTTTAAAAAAATCTTTATTCAGTCTCCAGTTGATAGGCATTTGGGTTGTTTCCAAGATTGGGCTATCATGAACTGAGCTACTATGAACAAGGGTGTACATGTGTCTTTCCAATGTGACTTTTTAAATTCCTTTGGGTATATTCCTAGCAGAGGGATAGCAGGGTCAAATGGGACCTGTAGTGGGGTTTTTTTGGTTTTTTTTTTTTGAGACAGGGTCTCACTTTGTAGTTCAGGCCGGCTCTGAGGTCACTATGAAGCCCAGGCAAGCCTCGAACTCAGCAATCCTCCTGCCTCGAACTCAGCAATCCTCCTGCCTCTGCCTCCCGAGTGTGGGATTACAGGCATGAGCCACCACACCCGGCACTGTGGTATGTGGTACTGATTGCTGGTGGGCATCAGTCACCATGCCTAGCATTGTTGTATGTGGTTACTGGGAATCAGACTCGGGACCTTGCATTTGCAAAGAGAGGCAGGCACTGGAGCTGGAACCACTGAGCTAAATCTCCAGCCCTATTTATTTATTTGTTTATTTTGAGACAGGGTCTCTCTCTCTGTGGTTCAGACTGGCCCTGAACTCACTATGTAGCTCAGGCTGGCCTTGAACTCTCAGCAATCCTCCTGCCTCTGCCTCCTGAGCACTGGGATTACAGATGTGAGCCACCACACCTGGCACTGTGGTATGTGATACCAGGGGTCAAACTCAGGATTTTGCACTTGCCATGCAGAGGACAGAATCATTGCACTAAATTCCTGGCCCTATTAATTTTAAATATATATTGTGTGCATATCTGTTTGTGTGCACATTGCCAGTGTTATTATCTACCAGGTGTTCAGTTCCATGATGCCATGGCCCAGAGTCTTTGCTTGTTAGCTCTAATCTTTCAGTAATTCTTTGGAAGGCAATTTCCTTGTTTTAAAGGAAACTGAGAATTCAGAAGAAGCAAGATAACTTGACCAACACTTGGGGTGGTATAATAAAAATTCAAAGCCAAGTCCTTCTGACTTCCAAACCCATAAACTTCTTATCGTTTTATCTTTATCATTCCAAAGTCCCCAGGTCATTACTCAATGACTCAAACAAATGTTCCCCCCTCTTACCTGTTATGTCTTGTAGAGGAGAAGCTGGCAGGAACAATGGGGAGATTTATAAGAGTTCAGCGAGGTTAAAAATAACAAGCAATTTACTCCTGATCCTGCTAAGCTCCCTTGAGCTCCGGCAAGCTGAGAAGTAGCGGGCATGTTCGTTGGCCTGAGTGCAGGTGGTCTAAGGTTGCCGCTATAATCTGCGCCATCTTCCCGCCTCAGCCTGGGCTCGGCTTGCTGGCACTTTTTCTGATGTTGGTTTGCGCACAACTGTAACACTTTGTTATGATGGAAAATCATGAAACCCCCAGATGGGCTACTTGTCAACAAAGATCCCCAGTGTCATTCCTGCGAATACCTCTCTCTCTCTCTCTCCATCTCTCTTTCTCTCTCTCATTTTTTGGAATGGCATCTCACTCTGGGCACAAACTTGTGATGTTCCCACCTCAGATTCCTTTGTAGTGGAGATTACAGCTGTGTGCCACCACACCTAGCTGGAAATTTTTTTTTTTTTTTTTGAGACAGGGTCTTGCTTTGTAGTTCAGGCTGGCCCTGAGCTCACTATGGTGCCTAGGCAAGCCGCGGCGAGTTCAGCAATCCTCCTGTCTCTGCCTCTCAAGTGCTGGGATTACAGGCGTGAGCCACCCCGCCCAGCATTGTGGTATGCAGTGTTGATTGTTGATGGGCGTGAGTCTCCACGCCCAGCATTATATGTGGTTACTGGGGATCAAACTCAGGACCTTGCGCTTGCGAGGCAGGTGCCAGAACCACTGAGCTAACCCTCCGGTCCTGGAAAATTTTTTTTTTTTTAATAAAAACTGTCCTACGTGATTTCCAACACGCTTTTTATTTCTTTTTTAGAAACAAAGTCTCACTTTGTAGTTCAGCCTGGCCCTGAGTTCACTATGTAGCCCAGGCAAGCCTCAAACTCAGCAATCCTCCTGCCTCTGCCTCTGCCTCATGAGTGCTGGGATTACAGGTGTGAGCCATCACACCTGGCATTGTGGTATATGGTATGTGGTATATGGTACCGATTCCTGGTGGGCATGAGTCACCACACCTGGTATTGTTGTATGTGATTATGGGGGATTGAACCAGGACCTTACACTTGCTAGTCAGGCACAAATCTCTGGCCCTTCAATACATTTTTGTTTGTTTGTTTTTGAGACAGGGTCTCGCTTTGTAGTTCAGCCTGGCCCTGAGCTCACTACATAGCCCAGGCAAGCCTCAAACTCAGCAATCCTCCTGCCTCTGCCTCCCGAGTGTTGGGATTACAGGCGTGAGCCACCACACCCAGCACTGTGGTATGTGGTACTGATTACTGGTGGGCGTAAGTCACCACGCCCAGCATTGTATGTGGTTACCGGGATCGAACTCAGGACCTTGCGCTTGCAAGGCAGGCTGCAGAACCAGTGAGCTAAATCTCCAGCCCCACATTTTTGTTATTTTTAAGGACATTGATTGTCAGCATGTTAAAAGGGAGAGGGGGGACAGGTGCTGTAGTATGTGCCTTTCCTACCATTTGATGGGTTGAGGCAGAAGGCCTTTATATCACAGTGATAGCCTATCTCAAAAAAAAAAAGTGCTGGGTGTGGTGGCTCACACCTGTGATCCCAGTACTCAGGAGGCAGAAGCAGCAAGATGGCTGTGAGTTTGAGGCTTGCCTGGGCATAATGAGCTCAGGGCCGGCCTGAACTACAAAGTGAGACCCTGTCTCAAAAATCAAAACAAAACAAACAAAAAAGTGTCCCATCCCAGAAAAAGGTATTAGAAACCCATGTTAGGGGTGATATAGAGTCTTGATAGACTTTAAGGGGTTCTGCAGACAGGTCTGTTCTGACCTGCTTCTAATAGCCCAAAGCGACTTGGGGTGAAGATCGCATAGTCCCCAAGATCACATAGAAATCTTGGCCTGAAATTATCTTAGATGAGCAAAACTTAGTCGAGTTTTCAGACCTTCTCACAGGACAGTGTTGTTCCGGCTCCTTAAAAATGTGGCTTGGGGGGGCCAGAGATTTAGCTCAATGGTACTGTGCCTACCTTGGAAACAGAAGGGCCTGAATTCAATCCCTGGTACCACAAAAAAAAAAAAAAAAGTGGTTTACCAGTCACAAACATTTTACTAAAAACCTATTCCATAAATTTTCCTTCCTGAGCCTCTTAAAGGTCTCTCAAGCTACATATTGACTTTTTAAAATTTTTTGTAAATTAAATATGATCAGCAGAAACAGAATTCTATCAAAAAAAGAAAAACCAAAACCTCGAAATTTTACCCATCCTGCTTAGAAAACCTTAACTCAGGTAAAGTACAATTTTCCATACACTTTCTCATGAAGTGTGGAAAATAACTCCATGTTTCTACTCACTACCTTTTCTGATAAGTCTCCAAGACTCCAGTGACCCAAATTTGACCTTACTGACCTAATGTTTTCAACATAGTTAACTTTGTGTTTGATCTGGAGGCCAAACAGCACTCACTGTCTACCTTTGCCTCAAGCCAATCTTTTTCTGTGGGTGAACTGCCCAGTTTTCTGTTGCTGTGACCAAACACCTGGCACTAGTAACTCAGAGAATGAAAGGTTTATTTGGGCTCACAGTTTCAGAGGTTCAGTCCATGGTTAGCTGGCTCCAAGATGTAGAGCAGTTTCATTATCCCCTAAACTGCTCATGTGCCACTATGTGGTACTATTTCTCCACCATCTTTTAGCCCTTGGCAACCAGTGATCTATTCTTTGTCTCAAAGTTTACTCTTTCATACCATGTCGTATGGGTAGAATCATAAAGATAACAGTCAACCAAGCCTGGCTTCTTTCATTTGGTAGACAGCATAACTTGGGGTAAATCCTCAGGCCCTCATCTTTTTATTTTCTTACCAGTGTCATTTGCAAGGAAGATGATTTTAATTTTGATAAAATCCAGTTTATTAACCACTCTGTGTCGATTACTCTTTGTAAGAGACTAGAATATACTGACCCCAAACATGCTACTTTGGCATAAGGCCTATTTTGAGGTGAAGACAGATGAAAAAAGCAGATAGTGGGGAACCTGTCCACTATGCCCTATTTCGCCTGAAAGCAGGACGTGAACTTTCAGGAGGAGTCCCTCCCTTCTCTGTGAGAGAAGAGAAGAGCTATAAATACTGAAGAGAGATAGCTTAAGAACCTTATCAGTCTCCAGGCACCAGATGAATCTACCTGACAACTCCTCTTGCTTGCTTTTCCATAATTTGCCCACCTAGAAGCTCCAAGTTCTTCCCTTTGCCCTGTCTCTGGAAGTGTACTGTTCTTTGCTGGATGTGCTATATAAAGTAAAGATCTAAGCTACCTCCTTGACATTTATTCCTGTCCCCCAGATAGAAAACTTTTTGTTAATCTGTCTTTAGTTAGAGAGCCAGCGCAAATTAACCTAGGATGGGTAGAAAAAAATTATAACAGTCACTTTGAGAAACTATTGGACAGTTTCTTATAAAATTAAATGTGCACTGTTCATAGAGCAAGTAATCTTATATCTAAGTATTTACCCAGAAGAAATGAAAATATATTTTAATACAAATATTATACATAAATATTTATATTAATTGTATTTAAAAATCACCAAATATGGTATAATCCTAATGTCCATCAAGTGATGAACAAATAAACACACTGTTATATATGCAGCCAGTGGGACAATAAATAGGGAAAAAAATATTTCTTTTCCTTTACATTAGCTTCATAGTAAGTACAGCACTAAAATAAGGTAGCATGACCCTCTAACTTGATTTCTCTTTTCCAGGTATTGGGTATTCTAATTCACTTTCCTCTCCATACACATTTTAGAACCAGCTTACTTGTTTTTACAAAATAAAACTCTTGGAATTTTAGAGCATTATGATAATCTGTTAACCACTTTGGGAAAAATTGATATTTTAATAACATTCAGTTTTCCAATCTACATATTGTTTCATTTAGTTTTTTGGGTTCTTTCATTAGTGATGTGTATCCTTTCATATATAAGCATGGCACACAGTTTTTACTTTTTTTTTTTTTTTGTGGTACTGGGGATTGAACTCGGGCCCGTGTGCATTCAAGGTCAGCACAGTACCACTTGAGCTAAATCCCCCACCTCATGGCACATAGTTTATTAAAAAAATTATATAGGAATTTCATAGTTGTTGTTACTTTGATGCTATAAATGGTACTGCTTCTTAAATTTGAACTTCTAATTGTTCATTGCTATTACATAGACATGAAGTTGTTTTTTTGTTTTTTTTGAGACAGGTTCTCACTTTGTAGTTCAGGCTGGCCCTCAGCTCACTATGTAGCCCAGGCAAGCCTTGAACTCAGCAATCCTCCTGCCTCTGCCTCCCGAGTGCTGGGATTATAGGCGTGAGCCATCAACCGTGGCACTGTGGTATGTGGCACTGATTACTGTTGGGTGTGAGTCACCATGGCAGGTATTGCTGTATGTGGTTACAGGGGATCAAACCAGGGACCTTGCACTTGTTAGGCAGGTGTAGGAACCACTGAGCTAAATCTCTGGCCCTCCTTGGTTTTTTGTTTTTTGGTTTTTTTTTGAGACAGGGTCTCGCTTTGTAGTTCAGACTGGCTCTGAGCTCACTATGTAGCCCAGGCAAGCCTTGAATTCAGCAATCCTCCTGTCTCTGCCTGCCGAGTGCCGGGATGACAGGCATGAGCCACCACGCCCAGCACTGTGGTATGTGGTATTGGTTGTTGGTGGGTGTGAGTCTCCACGCCCAGCATTGTATGTGGTTTCTGGGGATTGAACTCAGGACCTTGCACTTGCGAGGCAGGCGCCGGAACCACTGAGCTAACCCTCCGGCCCCCTCCTTGGCTTTTATATATTGACCTGCCTCCTCCAACTCTTACTAAACTTATGAAATAGCATTTTTTAAACTTTCTTAGGATTTTCTCTGTAGACATTCATGTAAAACAGTCTGTGTATTTTATTTCTTCTTGTTGTTCTATTGCATTCTATCCTAGAACTTCCAGTGCTACGATGAACCATTATATGTTATTGATTTGAAAAAAGGCTTTGCCTTTCCCTTCTATGGGCCCTTGATTCTGAAAAGACAGCTGTTAACATTCCTCTCACTAATAATGCTTGACACTTACTAAACTAGACTACCTGCTGTGTTTAAGAAGTAATCACAAGTACCCTCCAGTTCATATCTATTAATTTATTTGATCCTTACACAGCCTTGTGAGATGGACAGAATTAGCTTCATTTTTTCAAATGAAAAAAATTGATGTTCAAAGAACTCGAGAGATTTGTCCACACTAACACAGCCTGTGTTTTCAGATGGTAAATTTGAATGCATTCCTTGTATCTCTATAGCCCATGTTCTTCCCACCACACTCTCCTAATTATGGTCCAAATCAGTTTTAGCGAATACACCATCGTCTACATATGAGAGACTTTTGTAAAAGTTTTAATAAATTATGGCTACCTAGGCTCTAGGAGGACGTGACTGTCTGGGAAGATGGTAGAAGCCTGATTATTTTCAAAGCTCCACATTTGGTGTTGAACTGTAGTCCGAGTTGAGAACACTGGACCTACTGCTTCTCGAACGAGGGGTGCTCCTTCCCTTTAGTTACAGTGATTCGGGATGCCTATTCCCTGGACTTGGAAGCAATGTGCTATATGGAGGAGGCAGCTGCCCCATCTGCTTTAAGACTGAGAGGCTCGGGGCTATAAAAGGCAACGCTTTCTCCTTCATTTATTGCGGACTAGTGAATCCAAGGAGTGTGTCATGGTCTTTTAACATCAACTTATCGCACATGTTTATGCTGGCTGACAGTTGCAATCCTGATGGGAAACAGGTGGGATTTCTCAGAGCTGCCATTGCTTAATAGGTTACAAAAGGATCCTGATGGAACGAGTCTGTTGAGAAGAATGTTACCATTTCTGAGCGGTTGTGGATCTCCCAGTTCTCAGGGGGGCTTGACTTTCTGCGGAATTGTTCAAACCAGAAAGCAAAACTTGTTGCCTTACTGTAGGAGGCAACAGCATCCTCAAAGGTGATGTTTCTAGTTTGTGGTTCTTTTTTTGAGACAGGGTCTCTCTATGTAGTTCAGGCCGGCCCTGAGCTCACTATGTAGCCCAGGCAAACCTCGAACTCACAGCAATCCTCCTGCCTCTGCCTCCCAAGTCCTGGGATGACGGGCCTGAGCCACCATGCCTGGCATTGTGGTAGGTGGTACTGGGGATCGAACTTGGGATCTTGTGCTTGCCAGGCAGATGGTGGGACCACTGAGCTAAATCCCCGGCCCGGACATGTCTAGTTATTAATACATGGAACTTTCTCTAACAAGGCAGATTGAAGTCTGAGGCTGAATTCCTGGGATATAAAATGACTGCATCTTGGACCAGTCAAGCTTCAGGATGCCTTTAGTTTACCCACCCCACACAGGACATTCAGTCGGGGTACATGCCTTGTTTGAAATGTCCCTATCATATGGACCATAGCAATGGTGTAAGTATTTTAGCCTTTGTTTTTGCTATTATGAGGTGAAATATGCATTACAGCAATTTTAGAAAAATGCAGCACAGTTCTTCAGCACAGGGCTAATGAAACTCTTTGCATGACTAGTGCTACACGGGGGCTTCCCGATGCAGCATTTCATTTAATCTTCACACAGGGACACTGAAGCTTTGGGACATTAAATAATGAGCACCGAACTCCGTAGAGATCCAGAGCTCATTTTCATCCCATTATACTTAGTGGCCACAGCACCTTTTCAAATGTTTCTTTATAGACTTTCTTTCCATAAGCAACTAATTTTTTTTGAGATGTTTGGGATCCATACTTTTGAGCACATGAAAATTCCAGCTGTTTCCTTTTTTTTTTTTTTTCAATAACTTGCTAATAGAGTGGTGGTCCAGTTAGCTTTTAACCTATGAGCCTTCATCTGCCAGTCAACACTAGGTATTAAGATTGTTCCTCCGAGGTAGGGTTTGTCTTGGCTGTTAACAGAATTGGGTGCAAAGGGCAAATCGTTTGGGAAAGAGGGTGGGTCCAGGGGAGTGGTTACTGAAACAGCAAAGTCAAAAGGAAATAAGCTAAGTTTTCCCACCACATGGACTAAGACAATTCCAAGGTTTTAAAAACTAATTTATATCCTGATTGCTTATAAGAAGGGAATCTCAAAAAGCCAAGGATTTGGGGGGGAGGGATGACACGGGAAATAGAAAAAAGTGACCTTTCCACTGTTACATGTACAGTTGTGACACAGAGCAGAGGGTCACAACTGGGTTGTGGGAGGAAGCACCCTGGAGGGTCCCCACCCTGCAGGCTGCACCCCCTCAGGCCGTGGGACGAAGAGTAAACAAACCAAAGGGACAGAGACAGGTCCAAGGAAGACAGGGCGAGCTACGGCACAGGGAGGCCTGGACTTCTGGCCACAAGGGCAGATATCACGTCTGCCTTAGCACCTTCTGCAGCTTGTAATTCATGCCATTTGCTGATCCAACATGGTAGAAGCTGGCACATCTCTTTTACAGCCTGTACTGCAGGCGAAAGGGACGAAACTCACCTTGCGTTTCTCTGGTGAAGATCTCGGCTCGACTGCCTGTGACAACAGTGGATCTACTGACCCGCGACACAGCCAGGGGGTCGGTGGGGGCGGGGAGTGGGATGACTGATTGCGGACCAGCGAACAGCCCTCTGGGCAAACTGGATCCCTCTGCTTTCTTTCAATTTAAGGGTTTTGCTAATTAACTACCGGGGCTGATTTAGCCCCAGGCCTCCACAGAATGGCCTCGGTGTTTCCTCCCTTTCATAGTTTAACCCCATACTTTTGGCTGAAGTATAAAGGAAGGGAAATCTGAAATGTTTTCCCTGACGTTCAAAGCCCTGATTCCTACGGGGGAGAATTTAAAACAAACCCCTCGTGGCCTCTCTGCAGAGCCGGACAGTAGTATCTCTGCTTGGAAATCTGCAGGTGAGGGATGGAACACGAGAGAGTCTGTTTCTCATTAGAATTCTTGGCAAGGGCTTTGGAGGCACATCTGGAAAAGAAAGGAGGAAGGCTGTCAGTGAGGTTTGTTTCATAAACCCCCTGTCCCCTCACGTGGCTGTCGGCTCCCCCTCGGCAGGTCATCTGGGACTAGCATTTTCAGTTTCTCTGAATCCCCATGTGTGTCTGCACATATTCTGGGGAGATTGCATATAAGATGGAGAATCCCAATAAGGAAAAGCCATTTCACTCTCCTGCTTCTAAACACTACATAAAATTTTCCCATGGACCAGCTCAGTTCCCAGATGGAGTGGACTTTCAGGGCAGTGTTAAGGATCCCGTAGATGGATGGGTCATCCAGACTCAGTTTTCATGCGAATGCCCTGGTCACTGCTTTCATATGAGCATCCTGGCACTTGCCTGCAGTAGCAGATCTTTCTTGCACAGAGAGGAAAGAACAGCAATAACAACGAGGAGCAAAACAAAAACCAGAGCCCCAGAGAGAGAGTTGGTGACTCACCCAAAGTTTTTTATACCTTCTGGGAGCCAGAGCTGAGCCCTGTGAGCTATGGGAGGTTGTAGATCAGACCACTGCCCAGTCCCTGCCATGTCGCCTTTCTCAGATGGCTCAGAGCTTAGTCTGAATGCTGTTTCCTCCAGGAACCCCTCCTTGACCTAACCGCACCCTCAGCTCCCTAATGTACCAGAGGGATAAAAAAAACCCAGGGCAGAGGGTGACAGACATGAGGGGATGGGGCTCGTGCAGCAGGCCTCACCAGCAGCCCCGCTGGTTCCTTCTTTTCCAGTTCAACCTCAACAAGCATCACCAAGCGCCCTAAGAAGCAGACTGCCCAGGTAGTATGTTGCCTACTTTCTCATCTCAGTATTGAATCAGTTTTGTGTGATGATATACTTAATATTTTTGCCTCCAGCAAAATGTAAGCTCCCTGAGAGCAAAAGCGAGGTCCAGTCCTTTTTGTCACTGTATCTGTGCCACCAGGATAGTGCTAGAATGGGGACACACACACACACACACACACACACACATACACACACACACTACTGTGGAATGAACAACTGAATGAATCATTGCCCAGCCTAACAGTGCTGGTGAACTCAGACTGCCTTCTTTCCCAGCTTGCTGAATGGGCCAGTAAGGGGTCCCCTAAGGAAATCCTTACAGATACTGTTATGTTTCTCACTGATAGATCTGAAAACCTCTTGCCAAATTCTGAGGAAGCTCCTAAACAGTCAGAAGCAGAAGACTATAGATCATGGGAGGTTTCTGCTGGGAGCTGGCTAAGGAAAAATAAAGAACCCATGGCTCAGCAGGGCCCACAGAGGGGACGGTGAGCCGGCTGAGCAGTCTAGGGCTTCCTGGGCAGTGGCCTAAGTGCATATTCTATCTGCTTTGTGAGCTACTGCTCCCTAGTCTGGAGCAGGTCTATGGCCTTTATAGAACCAGCATTTCCCTGGCCAGCATTCAAGGATGGACGCACGGGGAAACTGAGGCCAGAGAGGAGGGAAGGGCTGATAGCAGCAGAACTGAACCAGCACCCAGAATTCTTGACTCTGATATCCTCTCAGTCACCACTAGGTGGGTCAGAGGGTGATTAGTACTTGACACGTGGTCAGAACTGTCCATAATGGACTCCAAAATGGAGAGAAAACATGTCACAACTTAGGTATGCACCATCAACAGGACACGGTCCTACCTTACAAGAACTGAAAGTGTGGTTGGAGAGTGAAACTAAATTCTTGAAATGGTGACGCATGACAGATTGCTAGTTCACACCATTGCATGCCACACTGGTGACAGGACTCTAAGGCCTGGAAATTCTGAGAGGACATTTGATCGTTTGTACACAATGCTACAACTCTGAACTGAGTGTGCTTACAATGCAGTGAGAAATTTTTGTACATCCAGAAGCCTTTTGTGTTCCTGGTGGGAGGCACAATCTTGGGAGTTATATTTAGGCTCTGCGTCCTCCTAACCTGTGACTTTGGACAAGTCCCTGAGGCTCTGATTGGATCTCCTTTTCTTTAAAATGGGATGAGCCAATCACAGAGATACACTACTCATTATTGATTGGATTCAGGAGGCTTGACGACTAGCAAAAAACATCAGTACCAAGCAAATGGTTTTGGCTGGAAAGGGAACTGAGTCATGAGGCAGTCAACACTGACAAGTTCTATCTTGTGCCTCAAATACCAAAAAAAGTTCTATTGGGACAAATTTTTTTAATTGGGTCAAAATTTTTGCATCACAATGCATAGAGTTGTACAGCAGTCAAGTACAGATTTGACTGTTTTCAAGGTTTTCATGAGAATATCATTCACACGGCCCTTGGGGATAAGTTGACAAGCAATGAATAGTAATTACTATTTAAAAAATAATGTTATATGTTGGTATGTGAGAATGTGAATCTCCAGTCATCTGGCTGGATTAAAAGACTCCAGGAGAGGTGACTGGATCATGGGTCAAATTCATCTGCCGATGTCTACACCTGAATACCCTGGAGGAGACAGAGCTCAAGTGGAGGAGTTGGGTTTGGAAGTTGTATCTCACCTGGGCTCTTCGCACAGGCTCTGCTTCCTGGCCTCCGTAAATTGAGCAGCTTTGTTCCACCATCCCCTTTCTTCATGGTTTTCTGTTTTGGAACCATGTACAGAAACGTCAGAAACTGAGTCAGGTAAATCATCTCTTCTTTTAAGTTGTGGGTGTTGAGTAGTTTGGTCACAGCAACAAAAAAGTTGACTAGTGAAATAAATTCGATGTTAGAAGTGCAAAGGCCATAGAACTAGGTGAAGGCTCTTCTCATTGGTGATCTCAAGATCAACTTTGCAGACATTGGCTGGCATTTGAGAAAGATCACACAGTTGGCCAAGTGGGAAGAAGGGAGGGGGAGTCTTCTAGAAGCTGGGACAGCCGGAGTGGAGGCTTGAGGGGACACAGAGCATGAGACTGTTGTGCTTAAATGTCTAGAATTTCTCTGGCTTAGGTTTCTAAGCCTCTGGAAGAAGGTTTCTCTACAGCCTACAGGGAGCAAGCCAGGGGCTCGGGGGAGTTCTGAGGGTTTGCCCTCACTTGTGCCCTGAAGTGCTGAGGGAGAGAGAGTTAGCCTTGATACAAATGGGTTCCAGTCATGGTGATTCACACCTGCTTCTCTGGACAGTTTTCCAGCAGGCCAACCTGGTGTCCTTCAGATCGGTTCATGAGCTCACCCGCAACTCTCTTCCTCCCCTGAAAGAGGCACACAGAAGTTGTTCTACCTTCTGCGCAGGCCTCAGTGGGCAGCATTGTGGGAAGTGGCAAAGGACAAGCACTACACAAGAGAGAGCTTGCTCTGGGAGTCGCATGGGTCGGTCAGACAAAATTTTTAGTAGATATCACAAAAGAAAGTTCTACTGTCACATCCAGTGCTCCCAAAACCAAAGGATGTGCAACTTTCATCAGCAAAATAAGCAGAGAAGGCAGTGGCTCTGAGTTACTCTGAAGGTGAGACTTTCTGGGGTAGCAACACTAGGGAGGGAACCTAGGGTTTCTCGCTAACTTACCTCACCAGCCCTTTCTATTTTGGGTTTTGAAACAAGGTCTCTCTAAGTTACTAAGTTGCCCAGGGTAGGCTACAACTGATGATCGGCCTGACTCAGCCTCCCAGAGTGCTGGGATTATAGCCAAGGTCCATCCATCATGCCCAGTTTGAAGGGGAGACTTATGTCTTCCTGCCCAGAGACGTTATGTCCTGAAAAGATAAAGCAATGATTACCTGATGTGAAAGTAACACTTTAAAATTCTGAAGGACTGCTTTTAGAACACCTAAATGGAAACAAGCTGGGATAATTTATAATCTCGGTGGGGTCACAACTGGCTGTTTTATCTACAGCCAGCATTGGCAGCTGAGGCTACTCCCAGGGGCCCTGTGGAGCTTTGCTGGAGGCCAGTGTGTGGCGCTGCACCCCTGGTCTTCCATGATGCCTCAGACCTTCTGTGACCCTCGTGGAGAGTGTCCCTCGGCACCTGACTTCCGCGATTTTAGCTGGAGTCCCCTGCTCTGCTGGGTTTGGTCTGTCAAAGCCACAGCCAGAGAAAAATCAGTTCTGCTGTTTCCAGAGGGGCCACCAGATGGATCATGCCAGTTCCAGCTTTTTACTGCAGTCCTTTCCTCTGCGAGGCACATGTCTCTCCAAGGCACAGCAGGCCCAGGCTTGGCTCTCAGCCCCAGCTGGCTCCTGAACCCTTCGCTGTTACACTCCAGTACCCAGCAGGGGTCTGAAGCCCTGGTAGACTGTCAAGAAATGTGGATGCAGCCAGGCTTGGTGCCTCAAGCCTGTAATCCCAGCACTTGGGAAGCAGAGGCAGGAGGATTGCTGAGGTTGAGGCTTGCTTGAGCTACAAAATGAGCTCAGGGCCAGCCTGAACTACAAAGTGAGACCCTGTCTCAAAAAAAAAAAAGCCAAAAGAAATGTGGATGCAGTGAGCAAGAGCCCAAAAGCTAGATTTCCTTTCCTGTCATTAATCTGGGTCCGTATGATTTCCTTACCTGTCTCAGGGCCAGGGCACAGAAAATACCCTTCCTACCTCAAGGAGTGCCAGGGAGATAAGCAGCAAGGGAAGATTCTGCACAGAGGCTGCACAGCTTTCCTCTGAGGGCAGGGCCACCCCCACCAATATCTGTGCCCAGGTGGCCCAGAATCCTGCTCACAGGTACCTGCTCGAGGGGCAGGGAGGGCAGTGGCTCCTACATAGCTTTCTTGCTTTCTCAGTGTGCTCAGACCCTGGAACACTGAGAACAGGTCTGTCCAAGGAGCCATAAAGGACAGGCTTCCTGGAAAGAATTCTGTGGCTTTGAGTGTGAGCTGCTGCCCTGTGCACAGGAGGGCTTGCTTGGCCAGAGGGTCAGGGAGAGGGACTCTCTGCAGCCTGCCTCAGCAGTGCAAGGCTATGAGTTCAATCCTCCGTACCACCAAAAAAAAAAAAAGGAAAGAAAAGAAAAGGACCCTCTCACCATCTGTCCTTTTACAGATCCTGGTAATACAAACGCTGAGTCAGTCAGCCTTGACAGTTAGGCTGCAAAGCTTTCCTTCTCCAAATGAGAAGATTAAACAAAAAGACTTTGGAAGCCAACTGGAACATATAAACTCATTTTTTCTTTTTTTTTCTTTTCTGATGGTAGTGATGGAACGTAGGCCCCAGCACATGCTAAGCACATGCTCTACGTCTGAGCTACACCCCCAGCCATAACAATATAAACTTTAAAAGACAGGCGAAAAAGTCAAATTCTACTCATGAAATACTACTAATGATTTCTTGGTTTCCTTCTAAAGAAATTCTGCCAAGTGATTAACTTACCAGTCTAAAAATAGCATTGATTGAGTTTCTTGGAGGATTTTGTACAGTTCTCGAATAGTATTTTGTTACTCAAAAGCAGTTATTGGGAGAAAAAAAAAATCTAATTAACAATCTAGGCCACATTCCTTTTTGAAAAGATAATTTTGAGGAAATAGCAGGTCAACAACACCGTTAGGAAACCTGATACTTCAGGTGATTTAAATCTTTACTTTCTTTCAAAAAGAAGGTTAGTGCTGGGACATCCTGGGTGCTGAACCAGATCTGGAAGGGGTAGCACTTTGCTACCTTTTTTTTTTTCTTTTCTTTTCTTTTTTTTTTTTTTTGCGGTACTGGGGATCAAACTTGGGCCCTTGTGCATCCAAGGTTAGCATGGTAACCCTTGAGCTAAATCCCCAGCCTGGGGGTAGCACTTTCTAGGGCCCTTGCTTGGAAGGCAGTGTTCAGTCTCTAGCCTGTACATTGGGAAAAAGAACATATCTATATTTAGTAGCTGCAAAGATCAGCAACCTGGACAGAGAATTTATCTTTTTGAGATATTAGATCATGCAAAACTGCTTACAAATTAATCTCTGAAGCCCCAGGCACAGCAATACCTGCCTTGCTGTGCTGTTGTTGTTTACAAAGCTTGAATTTAGTCTTGGAAAGAAAAGTTCTACGTGGCAGCCATCAGCCTATAGTGCTACTGGGAGGCAGACCTTTTAGGGGAGGAGCTTAGTGGAAGGAATTTAGGTGATTGGTGTTAAGACCTTGAAGGGGACATTGGAGCTTAGCCCTTTCTCTCTCTTTTCTTCCTTCCTCTTTGCCTCCTCCACCATGAGCTCCTGCCTTGACAGACTGTGGCACCACAGACCTAAAGCACTGTTGCTGCACAGCAATGAACTGAAATCTTCAGAATCATGACCCAGAACAAATTTTTCCTCCTTAAAGGTTGCTGACCTCAGGTATCTTATGATAACTGACTAACAGATCTGATATACTAAATTAGTTCTTCATGTCTTTGCTTTTTAAAAGAAAATCTGCTTTGTCCATCAAGTCTTGATTTAAAAAAATATATACCAAAGATATTCCAGTCAATACGAATTAATTGCTCTTTATGATTTACTTATGTTCGTATATACAAAATTAAGATTGTTATATATTCTTTTTTTTTTGAGACAGGGTCTCGCTTTGTAGCTCAAGTTGGCCCTGATCTCACTCTGGAGCCCAGGCAAGCCTCGAACTCAGCAATCCTCCTGTCTCTGCCTCCTGAGTGCTGGGATTACAGGCGTGAGCCACCACGCCCGGCACTGTGGCATGTGGTGTTGATTGCTGGTGGGTGTGAGTCAACACACCCAGCATTATACGTGGTTACTAGGGATCCAACTCAGGACCTTGCGCTTGAGAGGCAGGCGCCAGAACCACTGAGCTAAATCTCCAGCCCGATTATTATATATTCTTGGTGGGCTATTTACTTTTGTAACTTTATGTTATCCTCCATCAGTTCTAATAATGCTTTAATCTTTAATTTTATTTGCTCTGATATAAATATTGTTCAATTTGCCTATTAATTTCTTGGGAATGCCATAACACACTGTCACAAATTGCTGGCTCATGCCAGAAGAAATTTGTTCTCTCAGAGGTTGGAAATCAGAATGTCAGTGGGGTGCTGCTCTCTTGAATTCATCTACCTTGTCTCTGCCAATTTCTGACAGCTCCAGGGTTTCTTGGCTTGTGACAGGGGGACCCTGAGCTCCACCTCCCCCCTTCACAGCCACCTGTCTGTGCGTCTGTATGTCTTTCTTCTAACAAGAAACCAGCTATGTTGGATTATAAGCCCACCCAGCTCCAGTAGGACTTCAACTAACTGCATTTGCAAATGATTGTTCCCAGAGAAGAGCGCTTGTGAGGTTGTTGAGGTCAAGACTTGATCTGTCTTTTGGGGGACACAATTCAAGAATAGTAACGTTTCTTTGGGGTTAGAATTGAGCTGGTTATCTTTATTTTACTTTTTATTTTCAGTCTTTGTGATTTTTTTTCAGGTGTATCTCATTCCACCTGTGTTCATTTGTTTTTGTCTAATCTGATGATCCATCTTTTAATAGATCATTTGTTTACTTTTCATATGACATATATTTGAATAGATTTCTGTCATATTTTATGTTCTATTTATTATCTCCATTCTTTGTTCCAACTTCTCCTCCTCTTCACCTGTCGAAGCTTCAACTCTTCCCAAAAAAAGCAGACCCTGGGGCTGGAGATTTAGCTCCAGTGGTTCTGGCACCTGCTGACCAAGTGCAAGGTCCCTGCTTCAATCCTGGTAAGCACATACAACGGTACTGGGTGTGGTGACACGCCCACCAGCAATCAGTACCCACAGCACAATGCCAGTGTGGTGGCTCACACCTGTCATCCCAGCACTCAGGAGGCAGAGACAGGAGGATTGCTGAGTTCGAGGCTTGCCTGGGCTACATAGTGAGCTCAGGCCCAGCCTGAACTACAAAATGAGATCTTGTCTCAAAAAACAACAATAATAACAACAACAAAACACAGAGCCTGAGATGAGGCCTTGTCTCCATCTTGCTTAGTTTAGGAACTGATTGAAGGGATTAGGAGTGGAGGAAGGAATGGGATCTTATGGGGTTCAGATAAGGGCAAAGCTCCTCCCCACTGTGAGTCCATAGGTTCCATCCCTCTAGGGTCCTAGAAGCAAACGTACAGAATGCATCTCAGCCTTGTCTACATAGATACTAATACTGTTTTGTGAATGTGCCTGTGTCCTTTTAATTTTTTCCCTTCACGTTATGTGTCATTGTTGTGTGTTTGGAAGAGAGGGCATTCTCCACATCACGCACTTACGCCGCCATCTTGGCCGTCACTTCATTCTCACTAACTCTCGTGAGGCACTTCTTCTGCTCCACTGAAGAAATGAGGAAACCGAGGTTCCAAGAGGGAAAGTAACCTGCCTGAAACCACACAGGTAAAAAGTGATGTAACTAAAGCTCAGATTGTGGTTTACTTGGCCACACGGCCATTCTAACCGTACGCTTGACCATCCTGTGTGAACTGGGGCTGAGTGGGAACTAGCCTGTCCTTTATTTCAGCTCAGACTTTCAGACCCCAAAGCAGGCAGTTCTCCCACGCACAGTGAGAAGGACGCCAAGCTGCCCAGTGGTTTCTCTGTGTGGGTTTGAACTCTGTCCGAGCAAGAGTTCTTGAAAGACTCTAAAAATTACAGAAGCCAAGAGATTTTATAATCTTTAT
The DNA here is from genome assembly GCA_004025085.1 of Thryonomys swinderianus. Classification (NCBI taxonomy): domain Eukaryota; kingdom Metazoa; phylum Chordata; class Mammalia; order Rodentia; family Thryonomyidae; genus Thryonomys; species Thryonomys swinderianus. The sequence continues at coordinate 25,329 of PVIC010005872.1, forward strand.
TCACAGAAGAATTTTGTTTTGTGTGGAGACTGTAGCTCTATCCATTCCCCTAAGAGCAAAGATTACTAAGTAAATCAGGTAATTATTGACTGAGGGACAGGCCACAGTGATTGAGAAATTAACCGTGTCTGGTTTTTGTGCATAGACTCACTGGAAAAGAATGTGAAGTATGTTCCCTCTTCCCCTCTGGGGTCATTTGTGCTGAGTTTCTTTTGCCCCAGAGGAGAGCTAAAGTTCTTTTGCTTATTTTCTAAGCCTCTGGGGATCTAACTTTAATTATTACCCAGGGACAGAACGGGGGAGGAGGCCACTCAAGGGGCTGCAGGGTCCTTTGAGTGTTGGGGCTTCCACCCAACAAGCTGCAGGTGGCTGGGACTTGGGGAACGGCTGCTTGTGACGGTGCGGAAGGACCTGGGTCCTGGACACGCACGCTGTAGCCCGGCATTTAGAGAGACCACTGTGAGCAAGAGCAGCCTCTCGCTAATGGACACCAGGGTGTGGACAAGGAACAACCCAGCAGGCATAGGGCTCCAAAGGTCAGCAAGGGAGGGCTGGGAACAGCACCCAGAGGTGGCTGCTATGGGATGTTCTCGGATCCTGGCAGATAGACTTTAAGTATGATCTTTTTCATTTAGAAAACTCATCAAGTGTGTCATTTCTTATAACTTGAGAAGCAATTTATGCCAATAGTATTAATAGTAGCTAAAACCTAAAAGAAATTTCTCTAACATACAATGTGGGGTAAAACAAGCCCCCTCCCCCGCACATATACACAAACACCACCGCACACTTTTTTCCTTTGGAAATAGCTGATAAATAACTGACACAATTTAACTATTCCGAGCCTTTCTGGATTAAAAAATAAATCCTACCCTGGTGACTTAAATTCCAAATTACCTCCAGATGAGGCCTGAGAACAGTGTATGATTAGATCTATATCTAACAGAGGTTGTGTGGGAAACTCTGGTGACTCCTGGGGTGGCCTTTGGTTGCTTTGCTGGTCTGAGGTCTAGACCTGTGACACAGGCCAAAGTCACCTTAGAACAGGAGCTGTAGATATCCCACGACCTCCTTTCAGAATCAGTATCCTCTTTTATCTGCCTTTATTAGACCAGTGAGGTGGTGCCTGGGTGAGAGGGAGCCCGTGTTAGTCCACGTGCCTGTGTGCACCTCGCTGTGTTCAGAGCTCAGAGCCTGACGGGCCATGTCTTCAGCCCATGACTCCTGCTGGGACTTGCAGGCCATCCTTCTGCTCACACACATGTGGCTGAGTTGGACAGGCTGTGTAGGACAAAGCCCTGCTCCTTGCCAGGGGCCAGGGAGGCCAAGGGGTGGCGAAGGCCAGTAGTACCACAAAGCTCTCAAACATCTGGACGATCAGTCACAAAAAGCAAGGTGTAGGGCCGGAGGGTTAGCTCAGTGGTTCCGGCACCTGCCTCACAAGCGCAAGGACCTGAGTTCGATCCCCGGTAACCACATGTAATGCTGGGTGTGGAGACACGCCCACCAACAGTCAACACCGCATACCACAATGCCGGATGTGGTGGCTCACGCCTGTCATCCCAGCACTCGGGAGGCAGAGACAGGAGGATTGCTGAGTTCGCAGCAGCTTGCCTGGACACCATAGTGAGCTCAGAGCCAGCCTGAACTACAAAGCAAGACCCTGTCTCAAAAAGAAGAAAAAAAAAAAAAAAGCAAGGTGTACTCGGTCCTGTGAACAAACAGCCATGTGACATCGTCTGGAGAGACTGTCAGGACAAGAAACAAAGAGGCAGTGGGCAGGCAGCTCGCTGGCCTAAGAGAGGAAGTGACCAAATGCCTGGGATTGAGCCTGCGCCTGGAGGCAGGAAGCACTGACCTGACTGATGGATGTGTCTGTCCTCCTCTGTCCTCAGGGTTTTAACCGGGCATACCAAGTGCTGCGCCTGGACATAAATAGAACAAATAGGACCCAGAATGAGGGCTGAAAGCCAATGCGAGAAGTGCATGGAGAGGGGTGGGCTGGAAGTAGGTGCCAGTGAGTGTCAGGTCTTTGTCCCTGTCACCTTCCGGCTGTGAATGCCACACATCATTGGTGCAGTGGATGTGGGCAGGGCCCTGCACACGGGGGGGGGGGTGGCGTGGTGAGAGAAGACGAGGTGTGGGCTCCCACTCATTGTCCCTGAGCATTGTGCCTTTGAGGGGACCACAAGTCAGCAGCGGAAAGATGCCCCCTCTGCCCTCCTCGGTTTCTGTAGGGCCCGGGCCATTCCTCAGTCTCCTGGGGTCTGAACTCACATGCCAGGTCCTCCCCAGGACTGGGCTGTTTGTTTTCAAACACTGCATCTTTGGGGTTAAAAATAACCCTCCGTTCAGCTTGGCTGCCCTTTCCCTGCCTGGTGACAGATGAGGACATCAGTGTTCCCATCTTGTGGTATTTTCAGCCTAAATGGTCCCTTTGCCCACTGTACTCTGCTGCCCAGAAAGCCGCTGTCTGTCAGGAGCCCTTGATTTAGAACAGAGAAAATTTAAAAAAGCAAAGCATTTGCTGTTTCTACCAGGTAGGAAAGTCAGAAACTTCACAGCAGCAGCAAGCTGAGACCACTAAAATAGCAACGGAGCAGTCATGGGAGTGACAGGCCCTTTATCAGGTGCTACGTGCCGCGCAAATGAACTTGTGCTACAGCAGGAGGCGGATTTGGAGAGGACCTCAAGGCCTGGCTTGTCCTCAAGGGCTTCGCCGGTTCCAGGATCCACCATTAGGATTAACCCCTGTGGACTAAAGACTGTGGCCCTCTAGAAGCCTGGGGGGTCTGTGCGTGTGACTGGAAGTGAGAAATCCTTAGGTCAGCAGACCTTGCGATGTAAGAACCACACAGTTCCTTCCTTACTTGCCCTCACAGCCTTGTTCTGTGTTGAAGGATCTGTAGGCGGGTGTCATCCGTTTCCCCTCCAAGGAAGAAAACAGCCTCAAAGCCCCGAGCCACTTTGGAGTGACTAGAATCCACTGCTTCTCCGTCATTACCAGGGGTACCCCACACCTCCAGGTTTCCCTGGAGACCTCCTGCTATTTCACGGACACGGGACCATGGGTGCTGGAGCTCTGGAGTCCGCATTTGGGGTGCTGGAGGGGTCCCCTCCTGCTCCAGCAGAAACTCTTCATGCTGCTGCCTGGAGCACTGTGGCGAGATGACTGGTACCTGTCGTTGAGGTCAGGGTCAACAACATGAGTTACACGTCGCTAGTTTGCCATCCAGGACAGCTGGAGCCCAGTTCAAGAGAGAGGGGAGGAATGGCCTGCAGTCTGGGCAGGGCAGGGCAGGGCAGGCACAGCCCGGTCCGTCAGCCCGGCCACCATGCCCTGGTACAGGAATGTCCACACAGCAGCTGTCCCCTGGAGAGGAACTCACAGCCCTCACTCTCTCTGTCCCTCCTGCCCTCACAGCATGGAGCTAAGTCCTCACACTCACGCTGGAAAAGATCATCTCAGCTCTGTAGTTTATTGTAAACAGCAAAGTCAGGGCCTCCTCTGCTTCTCAATATAACTCCAGTTTCTTCTTTTCCCTGCGCCTATGGTAGCCAGCTTGTCCTCTCTTCCCAAGGAAGCCCCATCCTTGTCCTCTACCTCATCCACGGCTGCTCCCTCCTTCCCCCACACTCCATCGCCTTCTCCCAGGGACGCCATCCTGCCTGGAGGACTCCTGAACCTCTTTCCCTTGTTACCTGACACTACTTGTCCCTGGCCTGGAGGGCTGGTTGGGTGCCTGACTGACTGACTGCTGTAAAACCTGCCTCTCCCTCCCCGCTCCCCGCTCCTTTCCTCAAGCCCCAGCACAAAGGGTTTCCTGTCACGGAGTCCTGGACTCCAGCCGCAGTTGCCTGCCTCCCTCTTTCCCCAGGCTTCCCACGCCCCGCATGACCTCAGACACCCGGGTGTTCCCTGACATTGAGCAGGACTCAGATCCACATGGGCAGTGCTCTTGGGGCCATCAGACCCCAGCTCTGTCACTCCAAACTGAGGGACCTCCAGTCATCACAAAACCTCTGTTTTCTTTGTTCCTCTGCTTCCCACAGTTATTGTAAAGACAGAATCAGGTAACAAATGCAAGGTACTTGTCAAAATGCTCAGTAAATAATATTTATTATTAATAATAAGAACTAAATAATCCCTCATTCTGTTGGTTGTGGGCATTTCAAGATCTGTAGTAGATGCCTAAAATCATGCATAATATTGAACTCCAGCTAGTTATGGTGGCACATGCTTATAATCCCAGTGTTCAGGAGGCTGAGGCAGGAGGATGGCTGGGAGATCAAGGATAGCCTGGGCTACATGTTGAGTTTAAGAAACACATCGTGAAACCTGGGCTCAAAACATCAAAAAAACAAAATCAAGATACTAAATTCTCTATGTGCCTTTTTTCCCCTGCTAAGTGACCAACAGGTGGGTAGCATATATAGCATGGACACTCTGAAGGAGGTGATTCACATTCCAGGTGAGACAGAGCAGGAGGGTGCACAATTGCATTGCCCTAAGTGCAGTGGGATATAATTTTTTTTTTGAGACAGGGTCTTATTTTGTAATTCAGGCTGGCCTGGAGCTCACTATGTAGCTCAGGCAAGCCTCAACCTCACAGCAATCCTCCTGCCTCTGCCTCCTCAGTGCTGAGATTATAAGCGTGAGCCACCATGCCTGGATTGAGGTATGTGGTACTGATTACTGGTGGACATGAGTCACCATGCCCGGTATTGTTGTATGTGGTTACTGGTCATCAAATTTGGGAACTTGTGGCTTGCTAGGCAGACACTGGAACCACTGAGCTTAATCTTCAGCCCATACAATTTAAAAATTTGTGAATCGCTTCTGAGATTTGGCGTCTAATATTTTCAGACCTCTGCTGACTACAAGTAACTGACACTGTGGAAGGCCAGACCATGGAAAAGGAACTACTGTACCTCATGAGAAAGCCCATTAATAACAGCCAGACCTCCCCTCTCCATGCTGGCCCTAAAGCCACCCCCTGCTCCGCCCTAATGTTCCCAGCCAGGGCCTAGACTTGTGGTGGCAAACATGCATTGTTTTTCTTTTTTAGACAAAAGATGTTAAATGTGTGAGTTGTTTTCTTCTAAACAAAAACTTCAATATTCAGGCTTCATTGCAGTGTTGGCACTTGCATAGAGAAGAGGGTTCAGGGTTGCAGTTTGGGTGTGCACCTCTGAAAGGTTCCCCATCGAGGGCCCCGACCAAGGTCTGGGGGTGAGGAAACCAAGGCTGCAGCAGTCGGGGCACAAGGCAAAACCAAGGGGTGTCAGTTACCTCCCTTGCTGCATCACACATGGGTGGCAGCGTGATGTCTGCCCAAGGACACTTACTTCCTCGTTACAGGGGCAGAGCGCGCGCCTCAGGGTCAGGATCAAATTGGCCCCTCTCTCCCCTCCCCGCCTTGAGGACTCTTCAGCCTCTGATAGCGCCTTGTACACCTCCTCCCTCCGCTCTCTTTGCCTGCTGCCCTGGCCACACTGCCCCCCTCCCCCTGCCCAGCAGCGCACCCTGCCCTTCCTGCTCTTGTCCCAGAAAATGGGGTGCTTGGTTTCTTCCCATCATCCAAGATCCTGCTCAGATTTCACCCTCTCAGAATTCCTCCCAGAACACCCAGTCTAAAATGCCACCCACTCTAGCCACTCTATCCACTCGTCTGCGTGTTATGTTCTTCATAATGTCAAAGTATAATTTTCAAAAGTTAAGAACAGAACTTAGACAAAAATAGAATAAACTTGAGCCAAGCATGGTGGCTGTAATCCCAGCACTTGGGAGGCTGAGGCAGGAGGACTGCCATGACTCTGAGGCCAGCTTGGGCTGCACAGTGAGTTCAAGGCCAGTCTGAACTACATAGTAAGGTCCTATCTTTAAAAAAGAATAAAAGAAAAAAAAAAGAATAAACTCATGTCTGAGTTTGATCCATCAATGAAGGAACTTGTAAGATTCTTTAATGATGTTGGTTCCAAGTTCGTTTGGGGCACTTTCTTTAGACATTAAAACGAAAAAACCCCTATTGTTAAGACTGCTGTGTTAGGTACAAAAGTGGTTGCAGGCCCACGCAATAACAGAGCCATAATCTTTGGGTTAGTCTCTTTTACTAACTAGAAACCTACAAGTTAACATGCAATTTTATATTATCTGGACTCTATAAACAAATAGTAACTAGGAAAGAGAAGTGCACATGTGTACATGCAGCATTAAAAAAAACCTCTGAGGGGGCCGGAGGGTTAGCTCAGTGGTTCCGGCGCCT
>PVIC010005872.1:31694-56288 GCA_004025085.1 Thryonomys swinderianus
TATAATGCTGGGCGTGGAGACACACCCACCAACAATCAACACCGCATACCACAATGCCGGACGTGGTGGCTCACGCCTGTAATCCCAGCACTCGGGAGGCAGAGACAGGAGGATTGCTGAGTTCGCGGCGGCTTGCCTGGGCACCATAGTGAGCTCAGGGCCAGCCTGAACTACAAAGCGAGACCCTGTCTCCAAAAAAAAAAAAAAAAAAAAGCAAAAAAAAAACAAACCTCTGGGTCATTGTATAAATCGAACCCCCAGTGTGAGTTTAAAAGGACAAATTGTGCTCCCTTTGGCCTGTTGCTATGTTGTAGATAATTTTTTTCAACAATAGCAAATACCTCTGAGATTGTTTTGTGTATTTATTTGTTTAATGCCAGTCTCAACCTACTGGAATAAATGCTTCATGAACGTGTAAACTCTCTATCTTGAGAACCACCACTCTTGCTCACCCAGTTTGCCCGGCCCTAATCTCCTATCGCTGTTACTATGCTTGACACAGTCCTGACTCCAGTTCACTGGCCTAAGATCCACCATCCTGGAGCCTTCCAGGACTCAAAGAGTGGGGGGAGGGGACAAAGACAGAGAGAGAGATAGGAGAGAGGCAGATGCACCAAACACAGAGAGACAGAGAGACGGAGGCAGACCGAGAGATAAAGAGAGACATAAGAGGAATATGGTGTGTCGAGATCCAGACACAGTCTGTGGCAACTTCTGTCACCTTCACTTTAGAGTCATGAGCTCTCACCCTGCAGAGGAGTGGCAGGAAGTCACTGCACAGGAAAAGGGGTTGGGGGGCCGGAGGGTTAGCTCAGTGGTTCCAGTGCCTGCCTCGCAAGCACAGGGTCCTGAGTTCGATCCCCGGTAACCACATATAATGCTGGGCGTGGAGACACGCCCACCAACAATCAACGCCGCATACCACAATGCCGGACGTGGTGGCTCACGCCTGTCATCCCAGCACTCGGGAGGTAGAGACAGGAGGATTGCTGAGTTTGAGGCGGCTTGCCTGGGCACCATAGTGAGCTCAGGGCCAGCCTGAACTACAAAGTGAGACCCTGTCTCCAAAAAGCAAAAAAAAAAAAGAAAAGGGGTTGGCCAGGTACACCTGTGCTCAGGATGCAGCCATTGCTTCTACTAAACAAGCACCAGGTTGTACTGTGGCAGCTTTAAGAGCCGCGCTGTGTGCTACGGGGTGGGGCAGTCAGCCAAGGGCTGCCCACAAGATACACAGAAAAAGCAAGGGGTGTGGACAAGCTCTCGTGATAGTTTTCCTCTTTTGGCTACTGGGTTTTGGGGTACTGGAGTCGTTTCCTAGAGGTGATTTTTAGGTTCTTTTTTGTCTCATCGAGTTGGACAAAACAAGCATAAATAGTGGCAAAGTTTTACATTTATTAACAACAGAAAAAGACTACAGGGCCAGCGTGGGCTACGCAAAAGAGAAAAAAAGAAAAAGGTGGAAATGATACACCCTACAGGACACACTGATTTATCACAGAGATATCAGCTAGCCCCCAAAAGGCACGGTTCCCTTTTTATACGTCTCACGCTTCTGTGAAGCCCAGCTCGTCCTATCAGGAACTTGCAGAATTCTCGCGAGAAGTCGCGCGCAGGGCTCCTGGAATTGTTCTGCGCGTGTGTCTCACCATTTTATCACGCCTCCTTTCCGATTTAACGAGGGCCACGCTTTGTGTGCCAGCCTTTTACTTTCTAAAGCAGGTAGGAGAGTGGAGATTTCCCAGTAGCCGAGTCGTGGTTGGCGCTCTCAGTGTTTTTGCTGGTTCAGCAGAGGCAGAGCCTTAGAGAGGCTCCTGCAGCACCAGTGAGACTGGTCCGCCGGGAACTCCAGGTGTTCTGGGACTTAAGCATGCATTCAGAGATACAAGAAGTGTGAGTTTAAGTGAAAAAAATATGGAATTGCTGTATGGGCAGAGGTGGGATTATAAGAGGTGGCCTCAGACCTACCGCCCTCTGCAGGGCCCGGAAAGCTAAGGTCTGCTGCAGACCCGGATAGGGCCTGTTTCTGACAGGCTACGTAGGCTGTCTTCAGGTATGCAGGGAGAAAATCTTGGGACTCCCACAATATTTTTAAGGAAAACAGTTTTGACCAAGAAGTTTCCCGGAGGCAGAGTTGGTAAAAAGAAATATATGTGGGTCAAATCTTATTTCCTGGCCTCTAATACAATAGGTCTTTCTTTCATGTAAAAATTCCAAACTGGTGAAGACAAAGGTTATTGTCTCTGTCAATCCTGTTTGCTTAAAAAGAGGCAAATCTCTTTTCAGCAGCTTTTCAGACTCATTTATAACAACAGTGACATAGCAGTATTGTATTTATGAGGCTTTGTCTTTGGCTCCATCTGTTCCATGGGATTTTAATCCTTCCTGGAGCCCACAGGGAATCTGTTTCACAGATGCAAGGTGGAGAGCAGTGCTGCCCGGCCTGACATACGAACAACTTGGGTTATGACCTGAATTCCAGCGCTTGTGCTTCCAGATGGTCTCAGATACAGATTTGACCCTTACGGAGTTCTGCAAGGAACATAACAGCATCCTTTCCTGCATGGGTTAATTAGATATCCTGGGCCAGTGTCTCTCTGAGGATACTGAGCTCTGCCTATGTACAACAGAAAGACATTGAAGGCTATGTGGAGGAGCCTGATCCTTGAGTTGACCAACGTGAGCTACCACCAGCCATCATGAACATACTGAGTTTGTGGGTCAAGGATTCTACTGTAGATGATCTGTGGCACAGCCAATGACCCTCAAGAGCAAGCCAGGTTTCTACCTCTGACTTCTCCTTTTCCTTTCTCCAGAAATGCAGAGATGCAGGATGTGCAGGTGTTCTGCAAAACCCAGAGTGATCGCAAGGTAAGCATGTTATGTCTGTGATGTGGAAAATCCCAAGAAACTACGCTTCCCAATCAGGTTAGAACTTGATACAAACATGAGAAGTGGTAGTGTGGAAGCAACCCTGCCACAGCCTTCCTTACACCTGTCGCTTCCCAGTCTTGGCCAAGCACTTGGGCCAAAAATGAGGCCCCATTCCACATGCAAATCTTGCCTGCATTATATGATAGAAAGGAGAGTAAAAGTATCTGAGAATTATCTGAATTTTAAATTTTTCTACGTAGACCTTGGTATATGACTCTTGAAACTCATTCGATTTGATACTCGATGCAATTTGATGTGAAAATTTTGTCATTTGATATTAAGCTTACAACTTGGAATTGGTGGTATGGATTGCCCAGTGACTCGCTCGCTTTCCAGCCAAAACACTTAGCTTGGTTCTGGTCTTTTTTGGTATTTGGCATGCTCCTGGAACCAATTAGTGAAGAATATAACAAGATACCACTGTGTTTAGAGTGATATTTAGAAGCAAATTTCAACCACCAAGGTATTGAAAGAAAGGAAGAAGCTTAAACATTTTAGCTGAAGACATTTCTTCCTGCCTTTTGAACAAGGGTTCTTTATAGCATACCAGGCTCCACAGCTTCGGTGGTTGGGTGTGGCAGTTTCTTGCTTCCACGTAGGCAGACTTGGGCGATTCTTTTTCACTGGATCAAGCTGCAGTATTCCAGGTGAAAAATGGAAAATGTGATGTTTTGCTTCTCATGGTTCCAGATAGTTGCTTTGCTGTTTGATCCTAATCTTGCTCATGGCCACCAGTATATAGTATCATTGTCCTCTGAGGTGGATTTCTGTTACAATTTTGGACTCCACTTTGGTATTTATATTGTCTTCTGGTACTGTACAATCTCCTTTCTACTGTTTATGGTCATGGTGGGACTGTCTCATATTTTCTCTTACCCAAGGAATAGCTGGATGACCCCAAAAGGCCAGTCATGCTCTCCCCCCGGATTTGAATTCTCCAGAGGACTAAGTTCATATTGCCCATTGTCTAAGGCTCTACGGTTCAGTTCTGTCTTCCTGGCACCCTGAGTGTTCTGAGTTCTCCCTTCTGCAGTAGTTGCCATCCTTCTGGGAAGTGCAGAGTGCCATCCCTGAGTTCCCTTTTGCTTAAGAGAAGCAGTCTGTGTCTGGCATCTGCAACCAAAGCTACCCAATTGGGAGAGGAAGAAACCAAGCCCAGAATGGTTCCATTCTGGTGCAGAGACCCAGCTCTCTAGCTGGAAGTAGGTGCCATTTTCTCTATGGAGGAAAGGTGAGACCACAGGTGAAAAGAAGCATAAGGGAAACAACAGTGTTATTAGCTGCAGGTCCTGAGCTGGTGTCCCATAGTCTTGATGTACGGGGATTAAGTAGAACTCCCAACCTGCTGTGTCAGATAGTGAATTCTGAGGAACAGTGGAGGTTAAGAGTAGGAAAAATGTTTTGAGAGAGAGAAAGCTCCTGAGAGACAGTGGCCAAAAATTGGGTCACTAAGAAACCCACTTCTCAAAGGAAGTTCTGTAGAGCAAAATCATAAGATGATTGTAGTGTGGGTCAAAACTATGATCAACCAATAAAACCACAGTTATAGCTGCCTAGGTAATATTTGGTCCAGTTCTCTAGTATGAGAAACTGAAGGTCTAAATGAGTTCTAAAATGTATGATAGGTACTGTGAAATAGGAAGAAAATGTTCAAAAGGAAAAAGGCAGGTATGGGCTAGTAAGGAAAGGAAAGAAAAAGAAATTTGATGGTTAAAAAAGGAGGGGCCAGAGATTTAGCTCAGTGGTTCCAGCACCTGCCTCACAAGCTCAGAGTCCTTAGTTCAATCCCCGGTAACCACATACAATGCTGGACGTGGTGACTCACACCCACCAGCAATCAATACCACATACCACAGTGCTGGGCGTGGTGGCTCAGGCCTGTAATCCCAGCACTCGGGAGGCAGAGACAGGAGGATTGCTGAGTTTGAGGCTTGTCTGGGCTCCATAGTGAGCTCAGGCCCAGCCTGAATACAAAGCGAGACCCTGTCTCAAAAAAACAAACAAACAAAAAAAACGGAAAGAAAGCTTATGTATATAGGGGACGGGGATTTGTAAGAAGGACAGGGGAAGTGAGGGGAAGGAATAAATACGATTCAGAAAGAAAATAAAAGAGTATGTATAAAGGGGTTGGGGAGGTGTGGGTGGGTAGGGATATGGATAAAAATGAGAATTAACTTGTGTCATATACTGGTACAAATTCCCCAATGTTATATGTGATTGTGAGATGTATATAAATTGTACCAATAAAGAATTTAATTAAAAAAAGAAGGACAGGGGGCTGGAGGGTTAGCTCAGTGGTTCCAGCGCCTACCTCGCAAGCACAAGGACTTGAGTTCAATCCCCGGAAACCACATACAATGCTGGGTGTGGAGACTCACGCCCACCAACAATCAATACCACATGCCACAGAGCCTGGCGTGGTGGCTCACGCCTGTCATCCCAACATTCGGGAGGCAGAGGCAGGAGGATTGCTGAGTTCAAGGCTTGCCTAGGGTACATAGTGAGCTCAGAGCCAGCCTGAAGTACAAAGCGAGACCCTGTCTCAAAAAAAAAAAAAAAAAAAGGACAGGGGAATGGGAAAAAATGAGACTCAAGATGCGTGATGTACTAGTACAAATCCTCAGTATTGAATATGATCATAATATATGTATAAAATGTACCAATAAAATCAATTTAAAAGATAATTGATCCAGTGTGGAACTAGGTCATGTAGCAAGTGTGCTTGGAAAGAACAGACCTTTTTAAAGAGAGATGGATCAGGAGATCCTGGTCAGCTCTCTGGGTGACTGATGTCTGTATAGACTTTATTGGATCATGTGATACCACTTATCTTTTCCTCTTAGGAAGTAGGTAGCCTTTGTCATTCCATCTTTATCTTAAGTTCTGGTATCTCCAGCTATAGTTGTAATGTGTTCTTATTCTCTGTACTGACTTCCTAAAGAGCCTACCCTTATCTTACTGCTTATGATACTTTGACCTAATTTAGTTGTTTATAGTAATCTGATAATATTGCTGCAAATTAAGTGTTGCGTTTGTGTCACAGGTATGTGTATTTCCAGCAAAGCTCTTGTTGGTTTATTTGGTCCTTATAAAAACTCTCAGGTTGGTGGAACTGGTGAAAGTCTCTCTGGGAGATGAGGCTGCAGAGAAGAAGACTGATACAGTCCCTGAGGTCACTGAGTCGCCCAGCTTTGGGTCCTGCTGCACTGCCTGTGCCCTCCCACCCCCTATTAGGGTCCAGTGTGCCCCTCTGAGAGCCCTTACATGAGGTGCTTTGTTATTGCCCTGTGTTGGCAGCCGCAGTTGTGCATGTTCCCACCATAGCCCCTTCTGTCACTGAGACCCTACAAACTTTGTATTTGGGCAAATTTGGAGGCCACGTTGTCACTTGGAAAGCAAACATGGGAACAGATGAGATCTGTTGGTGACTTCATTCTTCTACAGATGGGAGACAGCAGTCAAAATAAGGCAGGGTCTGTAAAGCCAAGCTCAATTGATTATTCATGACAGAAGAGCAGAGGTGAGTCGGCATGCCTGTGTCAGGTTTCAGGGTCCTCTATGTCAGTGGAGAGCGTGGAGGGTTGGAAGCGCAGGGACCTCGCTGGCCTTGCTCCCTTCTGTGTGGCCCTGTCTAGAACCGTACTTTCACATAGCCTGTTGTGCCTTGAAAGCTTTTGTAGAATGAATGCATGAGTACTTGGTGTCCACTCTTCCATGTAAGGTGGCAAAGGTGTCCTAGGGCTAGAGAAGGGAGATCCTCCTCCATCTTGCCCTGCATATAGTGATGTCATTTAGTCCTCCAAGAGCACTGAAGGTAAGAGTAAAACATGTGCAGCTCTGCCTTGCTGAAGAGAGTAGTTCATGAAATTAATAGGGTGGAACTGAAACCCCAGCTCTCTCCTTTTCCCACTGAGCCACACAAGCGACGTCACCTTGGCATGTCTTTAGATGTAAAGGTGGGGTGATACCAACCCTCATACCAGCAAGGCAGCACACGCAAGAACTGTTAGTTAGGCAGGTGTAGGTGGTACCCACACCTCACCCCAGAGCACCTCATCAGAAGAGCAACACCTGGGGAGCACACTCTGAAATGAAGAGGGGACATGTATGTTTGTGTTACAGTTGCTGAATTCCAAAGGCAGGTAGAAGGGAAATGTCCATTGTTTCATGATTCCCAGCATAAGCAATATATGTCCAAATTGAATAGGTGTCCTGTAATACTTTAATTGCTCAGTGGCTAATATAACTCCTGGCTCATGGTCAGTGTTTATTAGATATTAGGAACATGAATCTGTGGGTTTTTCACATGTATCTTCTTGAAGAGTATCAGTGCTCATACAGAAGAACAATCTCACATTGTCCATATGGCAGGGTAACACTAGTTTTTCATAATGCTCCCACACCTTTAGCTTTCAAAGTGCCTACAGGTAACTCATCTTACTCACCTCAACCCTGAAGGGTAGGCAAACTTAGTTCCTAGAGTGACAGAAAAAAGTGCTAAGACGGGCAAGTTACCTGGTCTCGGGAAGAGCGTCAGAGCTGTTGTCTGGCAGAGTCAGAAGCACAGTCTGACCTTGGCAGCTGTCGGGCTGTCCTGGCTGGCAGCCTGTGCTTTGTCCCTTCTCTCTGCATTTGGGCAGGCGGACCTTTACCCCTGGGTTAAAAACGCTTTGAATGGACCAAATAGCTATTTCAGTTCTGCACCCTCATGGTACACACTATCCTAGACTCCCAACACTGTGGGCATCAGGGACACTGGGGATCCGTCCTAGAAGCTTGAGCATGCCAGGCAAGTCCTCTACCACTGAGCTACACTATAGCCCCAACATGTTTTTAGAGGCTGATAGAAAAGCTACTTTTATACATGGGACTGAAAAGTCAGAGTTGGCCCAGAGAAGGATTGGAATCCTGAGGAAATTTCCTTTCCTTTTTTTTTTTTAATCAAGGAGAAATTTGTTGTATTAAGAGCAGACCACCTGGGTGCTGAAAATCCATAGGTCTGCAAGGCCTTCCGGACAGAAGGTGCCCGCAGATCTCAGGAGTCTCCGCTGAGGGAAACGGCAGTTGTTAATTTGCTGCTGCCCTGCAAGAATGTGAATTGGCTGCTCTGGAAGTCAGGGCGGCAGGGGCTCCTTCTCAAGTTGATCACCAGGCAGCTCGTGTTACTCAGGACAGTTTTTATTGCGCTCTTGCCTGTCCTGGTCCCAGGTATGTGTGAGCCATGGAGAAGCGGCCCTTTTACATCAGTGTTAAATACCATTCTAAAATAAGATGGCTCAATTTTGATTTGCAAAGCAGCTGGGAAGCACAGGCAGCTCCGCTGCTGGCCCAGCCATCCTCCTGCGTGGAGGTGAGAGACTTGATCTGCAGCACAGTCCCATTCACAGGAACGAGGGTCTGTGTCCGTCACATCCTCTGAGGAAGGAGCAGTTCCTAGCTAGGACTTGGGGCTGCTGTCATGGCCCAGGTGACTCCCCTCTGCCACACCCACCTGCCCTCCCTCAAGAGAAAGCACACATTTCCATCACTGCAAATATTGCAGAATGACCTCATCTTCCTGTGAGTCTGCCAAGTCTTTATGCACGTCAAAGAATGGTGAGGCCAAAGATCATACTAGCAGTTATGATGATCAGTTAAAAAGCTGGAATTTGTGCCAAAGAAAGAGGAAGGAGGTATAGAATAGAGGTGTTGGTGGAACAAATGTCATGTTTATCTCCTAACACACACACACACACACACACACACACACACACACACACACACACACACAGCAAATGGCCCTCTCACCCATATCCCAGATTCATTTTAGCCTAACTTCGGATAAACCCTTCCCATGTCCCATAGACTAGGTGACCAGAAGGTTAGGGAATGGGCACCCAGTGCACTCATACCAGCCTCACTGTACCATTATACCATTCAGCCTGACCCCAGCTTCCATCCTACCATTCTGCTTGAGGCTGTACTGATAAGAATGGTCACTCTGTACTGTCTTACCCTTTTGGAGGACCAGAGCATGCCATGTAGTGCTTGTGTACAGCCTCCATAAATGTGGAATTAAATGCAAATAGAGTGCTTTGGAAGGAGAGGTTGTGGGGGGGAGAAAGAGAGGAGATCTGTTGTGTTTAGTACAAACAGGCTAAGCTTGATTAAATACAACTTTTTTTTTTTGAGACAGGGTCTCACTTTGTAGATCAGGCTGGTCCTGAGCTCACTATGTAGCCCAGGCAAGCCTCCAACTCAGCAATCCTCCTGCCTCTGCTTCCTGAGTGCTGGGATTACAGGAGTGAGCTACAATGTCCAGCTAAATACAATATCTTGAAAAGATCAATAAAATTAACGAAAGTATAGCTGAATTAAAGAAAGGCAAAAACATTCAATTAGTAAAATCTGGAATAAAAGATATAACCCACAATAAAATATATCTAATTCAGATGTAAAACCTGGATTAAAAAAAATACTATGAGCAATTTTAAGGCAACAAATTTAATAGCCTAGATAGAATGGAAAAGTTGCTAAAAACATAGAAATTACCAAAACTGATTAAGAAAGAAGTAAAAAATCTGAACAAACCTAAAAATGAGAACCTTGACTTAGTAATAAAAAAAAATTTTTTTGCCCCACAGAGAAAAGCCCAGACCCAGATGGCCTCTTTGGTGAATTTTACCAGATTTTTTTGTTTTGTTTTTTGGGTTTTTTTTTTTTTTTTTTTTTGAGACAGGGTCTCGCTTTGTAGTTCAGGCTGGCCCTGAGCTCACTATGGAGCCCAGGCAAGCCTGGAACTCAGCAATCCTCCTGCCTCTGCCTCCTGAGTGCTAAAATGACAGGCATGAGCAACCATGCCCCGCACTGTGGTATGTGGTATTGATGCCTGGTGGGCATGAGTCACCATGCCCAGCATTGTATGTGGTTACTGGGGGTTGAACTCAGGGCCTTGCACTTGCGAGGCAGGCGCTGGAACCTCTGAGCTGAATCTCTGGCCCGAATTTTACCGGATTTTTAAGAATTAACATTGTTCCTTTATATGCTCTTCCAGAAAACCAGAAGGAAACCTTTCCCAACTCTGTGGAGTCAGTACATCAGTAACCCTGATGCCAAAAGCATACAAACACTGTAAGAACACTGGAGACCATTATTTCTTAACAATTGTAAATGTAAATTCCTTAACAAAATACCAACAGATCTAATTCAGTGACTGTATCCTGTCATCGAATCAATTTGTTCCAGGAAAACAAATTTGATTTAACATACAAAAGCAATCAAATAAAGAACAAATGATTAGGATAAATACCATATGAGTTTCTCAAAGGACACAAAAAAGTATTTGAAAAAATTCAGTAATTTTTCAGGGAGATAAAAAAACTAACATCTTACTTAAAAGTGCAGATAGAGTTTTCCCCTTGAAATCAGTAACAAGACCACTTCTATTCAACATTATTCTAAAGGTTTTTGGCTACATAATTAATCAAAAAATAGAAATAAAAAGTACTCAGAAAGAAAGTAGTATAGCTATTCTTACAGATAACATGATCTTGTGTATAAGAAATCTAGGAATCTAAAAAACCATTAGAACTAGTGTGCAACGTCAAAAGGTTAGATAGGATACAAGATTAAAATACAGAAATTAATTGCATTTCTATATACTAAAAATCTGAAAACAAAATTAAGAATTTCAAAACAGTGTAATACTTGTACACTGAAAACCATCAAACAACACTGAATGAAATTAGGTTGGAATAGTGAGGAAATGTCCACTGTTTATGGGTTAAAAGTGTTAATATTGGGCCGGAGGGTTAGCTTAGTGGTTCCGGCGCCTGCCTCGCAAGCACAAGGTCCTGAGTTCGATCCCCAGTAACCATATATAATGCTGGGTGTGGAGACACGCCCACCAACAATCAACACCGCATACCACAATGCGGGACGTGGTGGCTCACGCCTGTAATCCCAGCACTCGGGAGGCAGAGACAGGAGGATTGCTGAGTTCGCAGCGGCTTGCCTGGGCACCCTAGTGAGCTCAGGGCCAGCCTGAACTATAACGCGAGACCCTGTCTCAAAAAGCAAAAAAAAAAAAAAAAGTGTTAATATTAATGGGATAGCATTAATCTGCAAATTTACAGGGTCCACAGGGACACAGTAGACTGAGAGTTACCTAAAGCTAGTAGGGAGTTGGGAGTAAGTAGCCCATGTCTGCTAATAGGCTCGAGGTTTCCCTTTGGGGTGATGAAAAGTCTTAAATGACAGTGATAACTGCATGGGACTATCCCTAATCAGTCACTGAAAAGTATACTTAGAAAAGTCAATTTATTGGTATAGAAAATGTGTCAATAACCTTTCCCTTAAAATACAAGGTCATGGGCTGGAGATTTAGCTCAGTGGTTCCAGTGCCTGCCTAGCAAGTGCAAGGTTCCTAGTTTGATCCCTGGTAGCCACATACAACAATACCACAACCAGCCAGGAGTACCACATACCATGATGCCAGGCATGGTGGCTCACGCCTGTAATCCCAGCACTCGGGAGGCAGAGGCAGGAGGATTGCTGAGTTCGAGGCTTGCCTGGGCTACATAGTGAGCTGAGGGCCAGCCTGAACTACAAAGCGAGACCCTGTCTCAAAAAAATCCCACGAAGTTGCCAGGCCTAGTTGTGCATCCCTGTAGTCCTTATACTCAGGAGACTGAGGCAGGAGGATTTCCACAAGTTGAAGGCCAGCCTAGGTGACATAGTAAATCCAAGGTTAGTCTGAAATACATAACAAGACCCTGTCTCAAGAAAAAAAATTAAATGCAATCAAAGTAGTTGGTATAAATATGTGCATCCTATATGAATAGTGAGGAAAGAACTGTACTGGATGTGGATATATCTTTATAGATGCAGGAGGGTAAATGCTCAAGTGAAACCAACTCCTCTACTCTTAGATAAAAGGAAGGGAATTCAGTTCACTTCAAGATGATTTTATTAAGTGTCTACAAATAAAAGCTGTCAGGATAGATGCTTTCTTTCAATTAGTTTTCTCAAGGGAACTGAGGTTCAGGGACTTGTTCAGTTTTACAGCTGGTAAAAGGCAGAGCTAGGATTTAGACCAACAGCTGATGTCTCTTGGCACTAACTGTGGTACAAAGAAGGATCTGATAATAAAGGTAGTAGTAGCTAATATTGTAACTCTACTGAGGGCTAGAAGAATTTTCCAAAAATAATTTTGGATTTGTGTTTGGTATCTGATTTTTAAAAAAGGAACAACAATCAAAAAGTGAAAAGCCTGCTTCTCTGCATAGTTAAATTTCCCTATTTCTTAATTTAAAGACTTTGAGACACAGGAAAGAATCTTGCTGAATCTAATAGGCATTTGCGGGCATCTATTTGAGGATGCTATTTTTCTTTTTAGGCTGTTCTTAGCATTTTCCTAAACCTAAACCAGATAAGCACCCTGAAGAAGTACAAAAATCAACTTACAAACGACCCTCCACTGGTTGCTCCTAGAGTACTGACCCTCCACTGCAGAGAAGCGACTTGGATTTGAGGTCATGACGGATCGAGGCAATTCTCTGAAGCTAAGCCATGCTGCCCTTTGACAGTTACTGCGAAGTCAGGGACAGCATCTCCTACTTTAGCGTCTTTGTGGAGGCAAATAATTAGGTCTCACATTAGCTAGAAGTTTGTATGATGTGTTTGCATTTTGTCATTTTTATGAGCAGTAAATCACCCACCAGATAGTCGTTTCCAGCAGGCCCAGCTGACCTGATTCCAGATGTCACTGGATCACGTGTTTCTTGTCTCCATTTTAACCAAGTCTTGCTCTAGTAACGTGGTTACTGTGTATCACAAGACCTGAACTCAGGTCCTTTAGCGAAGGCCATGCCTGGCCACTTAAGTCAGCGGTGTTCCGTAACGTAAAGATCCTTCTTCCCGCCCCGTTCTGTCTGTTGGTGTTGCTTTTGTTGACCCTAGTGCTTAGATGCCCTGGTATGAGAAAGGTCAGATTTCGTGACAGGGTCTGTAAGTTATGATCTGGGTGTGTTTCACACCCAGCCTTATTCACACCTCATCATTGCACACAGGATACAGGATATCACCCCAGGTTCCACCTACCTGCTCTTTCTCTAGATTATTCTTCTGTGGGAAGACCCATAAATGTGAATGTGTTTAGGCAGTGTGGGGAGAGAAGATCCATACACTTTTTAAAATGCAATATTGACTGTAATGGTAAATACTGGAATATGTGTATATTTCAGTTCAGCACTGCATGCTTCAAAGAAGACAGCAAGAAGCTTCTCAGAAAAGGAAGGCTGGCGTCAAGATGGAAGATTGTTTTGCAGTTAGCACATGCAATGTACAATAACATTTAAAAGATCCTATTTTGGCCCTGGAATAGACACTTTAAATACATTTTCTCAGGTTATCTTCATACAGTCCTATGGAGTAGGAAATTACTGTTCTCGTTTTATGGATGAGAAAAACCAAGGCTCACAATGATTTGGAAACCTGCCACATGCAGTAAAACGGAAAGCAGGAAGTCTTATCTGAGACTGTGATTCCACTACCCAGCCTCCCTGATTCTGTGGTCCCCAGATGTGGCTGGCTCATCCGGGCACAGCCAAGGGGCGGGCCACAGTCCTGTGGAGACTGCTGACCATCTCAGCACTGAGTCTGGAGAGGTGGGTCTCGTCTCTGGGACTTGGTTCTCAGTGGCCTGGAGGAGGGATTGGGAGATGGACTCACATCTGCAGGGAGACGTGTGTCCCAGTGACAGGATGGCGAGAGCCCTGACACCAAAGGGCTGAGAGGCAAGGTTTGCACCACGGAGGGAACATGTCAAGGGGGAGCAACGCTACTCCTAGGCCCCCATGAAAGGACAGTACCTGGGAGTCCCCAGTGGGCCCTTAGGGTCTGATTCTGACCCTCGACCCCACCCCTTCTCTCAGCCTGGCTCCAGCTGGCCGGGGGCTGAAGCGCACCCTTCGTGTCCAGGGTCAGCGCAGGGCTCCTCCTCCCTCTCCAGAGTACACGGGACAGGCTAACTGCCTTCCAGGGTTGGGGTGGGGCCCTGCCGGCCTTAACAGAAGTTTTCTTCTGATATCTCTTCTCCATCATGTAGAAATCCCAGTTTCTCACCTCCTCCCTAGTGCTGCCCCGGTCCCTGCCATTTAGGACACAGGTTGCCAAAGACATCTTGTAAGTCTTCCAGTTGTCTTGAGTGTCCATTCATTTTATTTCCCCTCATCTTCATGGGCTTTATATCATTATTGACTGTCACTTTTAAAATTTTAATTTTGGAATTTTTGGGGAGCGGGGAAGTCCTCCTGCCTCAGTCTCCTAAACCTTGGAATTAAAGCTGTGCACCACCACAACTGGCAGACCTTGCGATCTTAAAAGGCCTTCCGCTGAGACCCTCAACTCCAAACACTGTTGGCCTTTATTATTCTGTAGGCTCACAGTGCATTCAGCTTGAACAGGTGTCAGAGGTCATCTCGTCCTTTCATTTTCCATAGAGATCTGTGCTCAGAGAAGGAGGTGGCTGGCTGTCTAGTAGCCACACATGAGTTCATAGCTTAAGACTAGCGGCGGGTTGATTGTCAGGGCAATTTACATACCATGATTTCCATAAAACACTTGGTGTTGTTCCATGCCTGGCTTCTCTGTGAGGGCAGGTATCTCGGGACAGATTAGAGTGTCACCTTGGATAGTGGACAGATCTGGGCTTGGTCTTCCCAGCTTCACTTCTTATTGGCAATCACAGACCCCCACCACCACTACTGGCAAAGTATATCCCACATTCTCAATTTTTAAAAGGTATAAAAAATCTAAAAAGTGGTTAAATAACAAGTCTTACCTGCCAAAAAGTACTTGCATTACATTTAGCACTCAGAGTCCTTGGAATTCTGTGCTGTATGAGGGAATGAGCCTCCTGGGCAGGCTCGACCCTGCCTCTGCTTCCTGCTTCCACCCCTCAGCTCTGTCTTGCACCATGAAGCACCCCCTGTGTGTGTGCAGGCCACTCGCCCCGTGCTGCAGACCTGTCTCAGCAGCATCTGTAGCCACCCTGATGCCTAGGGTGTGGACAGCAATATCTCACCATTCTTAGGACTGTGGACCCAAGCAAGAATCCCACACAGGCCTTGAAAGAAAATGCATGCTGCTTAAGGTAGAAACTCTGGGCCTACCAGGATCTGGGTAAGTGTATCTCTTTGTCCTTGGGACTGTATGTCTTAGTGAGTGGTATGGACAGAGAAGAGCTAGAGCAAAGCCCTTTCAGGCCCGGGCCCTCATTAGTGACCCCACTTACCCTGAGTTAAAGACTGCTAGTCATATAGTTTCAGACAAACATTAATCTCCTTGTCACAAAAAATAGGGAGAACATAACCTATTTTGAGGGGTTGCTTTAAGGATCAAATGAGATAGCTACAGAAATAAACATGATGCACAGTAGATACTCAGTTAATGTTTGTTTCCTTCTTTGTCTCTGAACTTCGCAGCACTTGGCTCTTGGTTTTCCTCCCACTCTTCCTTCCTATGTCCCCGCACTGGTTCCCAATTCCTTTTCTCTGTGAAGCCCAGCAGCGTGAGTGGGCCTTGCCTGACTGCATTGGCCAAAGAGGAGAACGGAACATTGTCCTCGCTTCAGCTGCAGGAAAGTTGTGATGGTCCAGTGTGACCTCCATTTCCCTTTGGAAAGTTCCTAACTTTAAGGGGGGTTTTTGCAGTTGGCAGAGTGGCTTAGAAACCCCATGTGACTTTACTTGCTAATGAGAAGTTAGAAAGGAACCTTTAGGTCCTGGCCTAAATCTCTCAGCTTTTCCTTGGAATAAGATTGATTTCCTGTGAGATATTAAAATATGCCACTGAGCAAGTCATATTTTATCCTGTTTGGTTTTAAAAGGACAAAGCCTCTTCGTTTGTGGCATTCTCAGCAGAAATGCGCATGTCTGTGGGGCTGCTCCCAGACTGCTCCAGGAAGGCACTAGGAGTCTGCTGAGAGAGTCACATGCTCAGCACTCTTCAGCGCTCTTCTTTTCTTCCAGAATCTCTTCCCTTGTGCCTCAGCCCTGTCTTCAGCATATCCTTGTTGCACACAGAACTAAGGCCTGGCTTAGTTCTGGGAGACCCAAGCCTGGGCTACCCATCCACTGTGTCTTGTTCTTCCAACAGCCATGTCTTAGAGTTTTATCTTGGAACTCGGTGGCAGTCAGCTCTCTGTCATTAAAACAGAAGCCTGGGGTGATTTTGGCTCACCTCGATAGGTTCCACGGTGGACTGGACCCATTAACTTTATGCTCTGAGGAGGCGGAAGATTACGGTGGGAGCCCGTGACAGTAAAACTGCTCCCATCCTTGCTTGGGACACAAAAGAGAAGGAAGAGACTGGAGTCCCACAGTGCCTGTCGGGGTCTCTGCTGGTGACTTGAAAGGCTCGCACTGGCCCTGCCTTGTACGTTCCCGTTTTTACCATGTGCTCATAGCTCCAAGCTGGGAATCCAACCTTTCACACACAGGCCTATGAGAGACATTCCAGATCTGTAACTGTCTCTCAGAGAAAGAAATTTGTCTTTAGCATTAGTGAAATAAAATCTGGAGTCTTGTACACATGTAGGTTTTTTGTTTTTGTCTGTTCATTTGACTGTGTAGTGCTGCAGATGGAACCCAGGGCTTGGTACAAGTGCTCTGCTACTGTGCTACTTCCCCACTCTGCATCTGATTAATGAGGAGTAAGATTTAGTCTTCAGCCCTTGGTTCTTATGTGTTCTTCAGTTTTACATTGCTTATGATTAGGGTAAGAAATCCTAGATTTCTCTCCCTGAGAAAAGACTGAAACACAATAAAACAGTGAGGTTGCTTTTCTTTTATAAGATGTTTTTCATAAATAAGACAACAGTAATACCTGTCTCCCCATATTAGGATCCTGGTCCTCCCCTCACTAGGGTCGCTGGCTCTCTTTCTCCATCATGTGTCTTCATGCGCATCTGCTGGATACATCCTTAACATGCTTCTCACACCCACTCTTCCTGGCATCTCAGAGTGCTTGCTTTGGTGCAGGCTCATCCTGTCCCCCTGAACTCGTTCTCTCCTGCAGCCTGGCCACCCTGACCTCTAGGCTTATTGTTTTCTGAACTGGATGTCATAGTGTTGCCATGGTTACTATAAAGTCCCAGGTTTGACAGTGCTCATCTCAGCTTTCAAATCTTCTGCACATACACTATATGCACCCATAGAACATGAATACCCTATGTTAATGTTTTCCATGTTGCTTATGACTTACTCCACATTTGCCAAAAGGTATTCTCTGCTCCTCTGTCCTTTTGGTCAGTTTTGTAGCATTTTCATTTTCTCATTTCCAGATACTTTTCCCTTTAGCCAGTACTCCTTGTCTATCTTCAGTGCTATAGTTTCAAATCTGGTTTGTAGTCTCTGTGTTCTCCCCTTTAATGTTTAATTAAGGTCCTTTCATTGTTTCTCAAAGCCCCCACTCATACTTGAGCTATTTTTGTAGTACTTCTCAAAACTTTCAAAAGCATGACTAAACAAATGTAGAGTTCAGAAGGCATAAAAATCCTTAAATATACAATCAAAAGTATTTGTGTGTGACTCAAACACTTTATGTACTGCTCAGAAACCATATCACACAGTGGTAGTTCTGAGTTTAAATTCAAGAAGGTTAACCACATAAAGGATCAGAAATGTGTCTGATTCTTGTACACAGCTCCAGACTAGTCTGTTTCCTCTCAGGATCAGAATTGGTAAATCAACAGACATGTTTCTCGATCACTGGATATTTTGTGTTCACTGGCAGAAGGGATCAAAAAAAAATATGCTCAGATGAACCCTGAGAAAAAGGTCATAGTGTCTCATGTGGCATGTCACACATGGGGCCCTTTGTAATTCAGCAATGCATGCTTCAGTCCAGACCCTCAGCTCAGCACCAAATTTCGAGAGCAGCATGCTCCACAAACGCTGGGGATACTGAGGAGGGCCATGCTAAGGTTTTCATAGCCAACCTCACCACCCCTGCAAATGTTTGAAGGAGGCTCCAATCTTTGCAGTTGTCCAAAACTTCCCATCTTAAGCATTTATGTTTTTCCACCTGTTTCAGTCCTTGCTCATGAAAAATCTGGCAACATGATCAGATGTTTCTTTTCCTGGATCCCCAAACAACCTGTTTCCATCTTTGCAAGGGAAACCTCTAAAACCTATATGGAGTCTGAGAGACATTTCCCTGCTGGACCCCATCCCTGGCAAGTGCCTACCTCTATAGGCACTTAGCAATGCTTATTCAATGCCTAGATCAATACCTAGTGCATACCTCTCATACTCAATACACAGGTTTTGTGTATGAATCTCACCTTCCTTAGATTTTCTTCACAGCTTGAGTGTGGCTGGGTTAGCTTGACCCAGGTTTAGGGAGAGATCATATTCCAAGGCTGTGGAGGCAGGAAGGCAGAAGTCCAAATTTCTGCCTGCACCTCCAAACCACAACTTCTCTGTGTCAAGTAACTCCTCTCCTCCTTATCTCCATATCCTCTGTCTCCCATGCAGGACAGACAAGCTGCTATCATCTGTGGGCAGCTGGGCTCAGTAGCCTGATAGTGGTTCGTGAACAGGGAGCCATGAATTAGAAATCCTGGGGCTATTTTCACTGTTTAGTTTCTCCAAGGACCTCTCTAGATAAGAGCTAGCTCGATATGGGCACATTTCCCAGAGCTTGCCAAAACATCCTCTGAGAGACAGTATGGGAAGGTTCAAATGGTGGAATCAGTCATGAATCTGTTTTCCCACTGGCTTGTGATGTTGTCCCCACCACACAGGCGTCTAATGTAATACATTTGTTGAGACACTGCCTCACGTGTTTAACTGAATGTATCCATCCTTGGGCTCTGTTCAGTTCTTTGCTATTTAGTCCCAATTCCTGTTCTGTCATTCCTGGGAAAAAGTTTAAGTAAAGTCAGGTATCATTTCATAAACTTTGACAACTTTACATATTGCTCTAAGTGCTTTGGATAATTCCATCAACTCTATGAAATATTTTATTTTATTTTTATTTTTTTATTTCTTCCCCGGTACCAGGGATCGAACTCGGGCCCCTGTGCATCCAAAATTGGAGCGGTACCACTTGAGCTAAATCCCCAGCCCCTAAACTTTGACAACTTTAAGTATTATTTGCTCACTGAACATTTATTGAGCACTTTAAAGCTTAGCAAGGTCATAAGAGTACAGTAAAAAAAATGGTCTTTCCTTACACATGTCTTTGTAACAGACTCCACTGATAGTTCAGTAAGCAGTCATAATCTGATGATAAGTAATGTGTAGAGAGGGAAGGAGCATGGTATATATGCTTCACTCTTTTCCCTCTTTCATTGGCAGGCAGAAATACAGAAAAAGAATATATAAAGTAACAAATCATAAAGTGGGCACCGAGAAAAGCATGCCTGAAGACTAGACACAGAATATATGTCAGCACTGGAGAGGCCCTTTGCCTCTTCCTCCCTGATCAAAAGCAAATCTCACCCCAACCACTCAGTGGTAACCACTCTTTTACTTTTGAAATAAACGTTTCCTTGGTTTGCTTCTTGTTTGGCCTCCTACATATGCATCTCTAAAGAACATCCCTCAATTTTGCCTGTTCTAGGAGAGAGTTACCCTCAGCATTTGGCTTCCTTCATTCAAATTTAAGTTTGTGAGATTCATCTGTTTTGTAGTTTTGTTTTGTCTATACTTGTGTTATCTGATTTTTTTTTCATTTTTGCTGGTTTGTTTTGTGTAAAATGATACAATATTTCATTGGTGTTTTATTTAACACAGGCTAAGTTATTAAATAATTTGAGTAGTTTTTCATACATTTCTGGGTTGTTTGGATTTCTTCTTTGAAAACATCTGCTGTGCAGTTTGTTTTCTTTTTTTGAGACAGGGTCTCACTTTGTAGTTCAGGCTGGTCCTGAGCCCACCATGTAGCCCAGGCAAGCCTCAAATTCAGCAGTCCTCCTGCCTTTCCCTCCTGAGTGCTTACAGACTTGAGCCACCAAGCCCAGCATTTGTGGTATGTGTTACTGATCACTGTTGGGCTTGAGCCACTATGCCTGGTACTGTTGTATGTAGTTACCTGGAATCGAACCAGGGACCTTGTGCTTACTAGGCAGGTGCTAGAACCACTGAACTAAGTCTCCAGCCCTGTCCATATTTCTATCATTGTTTTTCTTGATGATTCACAGTTATATTATTATAGAGAACATGAACTTGGTATATCAGACATCTAGCAGGTTGGGACCTGGAATATTTCCCCTATATTATTTGGAGGCCCATATATCATCACTATATCCTACACCCTAAATAATTAGGCAGTCTCTTACTGAGATAATTGGATGGAGGTAAGAGTTTGCTTTTATTTCAGAGATTTTGAATTGTGTCTCCTTTAGGTAATTAAATTTTATGAATTTTATGCTTTATGTCTTGATTTTTTTTTTTTTTTTGCTTTTTGAAACAGGGTCTCGCTTTGTAGTTCAGGCTGGCCCTGAGCTCACTATGGTGCCCAGGCAAGCCACCACGAACTCAGCAATCCTCCTGTCTCTACCTCCCGAGTGCTGGTGTCTTGAATTTTTTAAAGTTACTATGTTTGGTCAGTTGCTTCGGCCTTTTCCTATATGATGGATTGTCGTTTGCCAAAGGATGGTAAGTCTAAGTTGAGAACATGGGAAGATATGTCCCATCAAAGAAAGTGACATTTTACTTTTTATTCCTGTTTTGTACCTGTTGCATTTGGACTTAGTTATTGAATTTATTGGTGTTCTTGTCTTGACACATAAGACAAAATGAGATTCCTGGGAAGATAGCAGAGTGGTGAACAGCAGAGAAAGAGCCTCTCCAAGATTTGTTGTCTAGACACTGGAATCTAGCAATGTGAGGCAGAGAAGGAGGAGGAAAGTGGGCTCCTGGGACCTACTAAGGATCTGAAGTGAGAATTGAAGCCTATGGGGAGAGTGAAGGGAGAGACTTAAGGAGAAGAAGGTGGCAGGCTGGGGATGTAGCACAGTAGTTCCGGAATCTGCAAGTGCAGGGTCCTGAGTTTGATCCCTAACACTGCATACCACAACGCTGGGCCTGGTGGCCACTCATGCCTGTAATCCCCACACTTGGGAGGCAGAGGCAGGAGGATTATTGTGAGTTCGAGGATAGCCTCATAGGATAGTTACATTAGTGAGCTTAGGGCCAGCCTGAATTACAAAGTGAGACCCTCTCTCAACAAACAAAAAAACAGGACCAGAGATTTAGCTCAGTGGTTCCAGAGCCTGCCTAGTAAGCACAAGGTCCCTGGTTTGATCCCCAGTAACCACATACAACAGTACCGGGTGTGGTGACTCATACCCACTGGCAGTCAGTACCACATAGCACAAATGCTGGGTTTGGTGGCTCAAGCCTGTAATCCCAGCACTCGGGAGGCAGAGGAAGGAGGATTGCTGAGTTCAAGGCTTGCCTGAGCTACATAGTGAGCTCAGGTCCAGCCTGAATTTCAGAGCGAGACCCTGTCTCAAAACAAAACAACAGCAAGGGCGAGAGATTTAGCTCAGTGGTTCCGGTGCCTGCCTTGCAAGCTCAAGGTCCTGAGTTCGATCCCCAGTAACCACATGCAGTGCTGGGTGTGGTGACTCACACCCACAAGCAATCAATACTACATACCACAGTGCCGGGCATGGTGGCTCACGCCTGTAATTCCAGCACTCGGGAGGCAGAGGCAGGAGGATTGCTGAGTTCCAGGCTTGCCTGTGCTACATAGTGAGCTCAGAGCTACCCTGAACTCCAAAGCGAGATCCTTTCTCAAACAAACAAAAACAAAAACAACAACAACAAAACCCTAAAAATTAAAAGAAGGTGGCAAGTAGCACTTTGCCCTTGAACCCTGACTTACAATGTGGGAGGGGTGGCTTGAACCTGCAGACTACTGTGACTACTGGCAACCCCAGAGGGCTTCATGGATAAACATCCTAGTGGAATGGAGTACTGGACTGTAGTGGCTGGTGAGTTATTAGGGTTCAATTGCCACCCCCCCAAGTTGGGGTGATTGGCCAGTAGCTATTTTGGAGGGGCCCCAACTGAGTTTAGAATGCAGAGCTTCTGTAGGCTGGCTCCATTAATGACTGCTAGCTAGTGTTAGGGCGCAGTTGCTAAGTTGTCAGCAGGAGATGAAGGGGCTGGGTTCTGTCTCACAAGGAGCCAGATTCCAGCCAGCAAGAGGAATACAGTGTCTAAAATAAATTGAGTCCCACCCTGATAGCCAAAAACTAGCCTGAAATTTGGTGGAACTAGAGGTGCAGGGTTTCTGGTATTTCCACTATCCCATCACAAATCTAAGGCTGACTTGCTGGGATTAATCAACAGATCTGGGCTCTGTCTACAGATCTAGGCTTTGTCCACAGATCTAGGCTTTGTTTACAAATGACCAAAAACATAACTTAGAGTGAAAATTTTTTTAATTTTCATCTTTTTTTCTTGTCTTTATTTTTGTTTTTTTTTTCTTGATTATTCTTGTTTTTATGTTGTGAACAGTTTCCAGGTTTTTTTGTTGTTGTTCTGTTCTGCTTTTTATTTCTTCCTTCTCTCTCTCTTGTCTTCACCAATTGCCCAAAGTTTTTCTAATCTTCCCGTGTCCTCCAGCCTTGCTGTGAATCTCTTCTATTTCTTTATCTGTTTTTCCCCTTATGCCCTTTTATGTTTTCTCTCCAGGATAAATACTGGGAGCTTATTTGCTTTATGTAATTTTATGGTTTGTTTTAGTTTTTGTTGTATAATCACAAATCTAGTTCATGTAGTTAAAAGTGGCAAATTAATAGTTATCATAGTTTGTCTTTTCCTAGGCTGTGGTTGTTGGTATTGTTTTTGCTGATTTACTGCTTTAACCAAGTTGATGTAATTGCTCTAATTAGTTGTTCTTCCTGGTATGTCAAGACTAAGATTGCCTAAACATCCTAAACAATACTATAGGCCAGTGCCAAAGAACCTGGGACTAGGCCAAATAGGCAGCAACTTCTTATCCCAGTAAATTGAAGAAGTAGGATCTCAAAACAGACTGAAAACCCAAAAGCTAGCTACACATGGAAGACATCTCTGAGAAGTACTCATTTCCTGAGCATTCTCAATTTTAGCAGTAAAACTATTATATAGCAATTTACAAGCATCAACCCAAGAATAAACCTTTTTTTTTTTTTAAACAGGGTTTCACTTCCTAGTTCAGGCTGGACCTGAGCTCACTATGTAACCCAAGCAAGACTCAAACTCAGCAGTCCTCCTGCCTGTGCCTTCTGCATACTGGTATTACTGGCATGAGCCATCAAGCCCGGTGTTGTGGAATGTGGTACTGATTGCTGGTGGGCGTGAGTCACCATGCCCAGTATTGTTGTATGTGGTTACAGGGGATTAAACCGAGGACCTTGTGCTTGCTAGGCTGGCGCCAGAACCACTGAGCTAAATCTCTGCCCAAAAATTACCTTTTAAGATTGGTAGGGAAATAAGATACTTTGTGACAAAGAGCACCTGAAGAAACTCGTAACTACCAAACCAGCACTCCAAAATGTTCTGAAGGACATTCTAAAAAAGATAATGAGAACTACCACTCCATGAATCTCAACAAAATCAATCATCAGGCAAGTCAAGCAATTAAACAGAAAAAAGAGGAACTAACAAAAGGAAAATAAAGTAAGGATAAATCAATGTGTATTAGTTATAACCATCAGTGTAAATGGACTCAGTTCACCAATCAAAAGAAACAGACCAGCAGAATTTTTCAGAAACCAAGATCCAACAATATGCTACATAGAAGGAACACATTTAATTCAAGAGCAAATTCATAGACTGAAAGTCAAAGGATGGAAAGCAGTACTGCATGTGACAGGAGCCCAGGAAAAAAAAAATGATAGCTGTTCTTCTACTTGCGGAATAGATTTCAAGCCAAGACCAATTGAGAGACAAAGATTACTACATCATTGTAAAAGGAACAAGCCAAGAGAAGAGATAACAATCATAAATATATATGCACCAAATACCAGTGCACCCAACTATTTAAAACAAATATTAATGGATATTAAAAATTAAATAAACATTAATAAAGCTGTAATAGAGTACCTCAATACCACACTATTGCAAAAAGACTGATCAGCTACATGAAAAATAATAGAACTTGTGGGAGGCGGCTCAGCATGGTGTAACTGGACCAGGCATTTATGCCTGGGGTTTTGGGGAATAACTCCTGAGTCGGGGGTCTGCACTTTATGGTGCTGCCCCGAATATACCAGAGGATCTGCTCTATCAAGGAGCTGCCCTGGGTGACCGCCAGAAAACATGTTCTGGCTCCGGGAAAATTCCCCTATTCCTGTGCTGGGCCCGCTGACCGTTTTCTCTCAGGTTGGCAACATATTGTTTCCTCTTTCAGTTCTACGTGGGCTAGGATGGAGTTTCATGGAGTTAGCAGAATGATGGATGTGCTAATTCTTCTGGAAGTTAAGCATTAACAGAAAGTAGTACAGGGAAGTTAGAGTGAGGAAAAAGTTTTAAGAAAATTCTAGTTTGACATTTTGAGAAATTGATTCCAGTCTTATGATCATGTTTATAGTTACCAACTGTTTCTGTTCTCGTTCCTAAGAAATGTACTGATCTCTTGATTACCTACTTTTGTTTCTACCAACCAAATGATAAATGT